>BLFK01000386.1:2605564-2677263 GCA_014634185.1 Astreopora myriophthalma | reverse complement strand
GGGGGGGGGGGGGGGGGGGGGGGGAGCCTGTAGCTTGTAGCTTGTAAGCGGCAGTTTACGGTAGTACAGAACCAGAGGCGGTCGTTTTCATTTGACTAAGTGTAACGGCCTGCGATCGCGCATTCGCTAAGATAGAAAACTTTCTGCCTCGAAAGATCGTCTGAACCATATGGAAGCAGGAGCCGATAATCCTAATAAAAGTATATATGGAATACAGTTAAAGATCCAAATCCCACCTATCACTTGTCTCTTTTCTGGATGACTGCAGTGATCGTCGTGATCAAAGTGATCATATGAAAACCAGACACAAAGTGAAAGAAAATAGGAGGTCATGATGTGCAGATGATGTTAGAATGCATCTTGTTCCTTTCTGCGCATTTCAGTCAGGTGTCTATTTCGCACAGGGAAATTTCTCTTATGCAACTTTCCATAGCTTTGTAATTTTGTTTATTTTTCAGTTTGACCACACTCAGAAACACGCACTAAGAACGTTTGCAGTGTCTTTTCGCCAATGGCCAAAAGCGACAAATCGCACAGATACTGTTATACGGCGGTGATTTTGGTTGGATTGGAGAAAAATCTATCCTGTGCAGAGGATTGAACTGTACCGTTTAAATTTTTTTTAAACCGAAATGTCCAGAAAATAATTACGGCATGATCAAGAATTTGTGCGATATCACCGCGATGTCACCTCCCTGGCACTAACCGGCCTTAAAATAACGCCAGCGCGAATTTATTGAATCTGAAAGATGCCAGCTTGATCTAATGTCAAGCAATCTTTTTGAAAACCGCTTTGCAAAGTTAAAACTAGGTTATCCCCATCAACACTTATGTTAGGACGCCGAAATTGCAAGTTAACGAATAGGCATAGTACCGTGTTAAAACAGTATTCAAATTACCCTACCTTTGTCCTGTCTATGAACGGGGGATGACTCTTTCCAGAAACGCTTGAAAGCGCCTGAGCTTGCCGACCTGGAGAAAAAAACACGGAGAATAAATCTCTCTGTTGCAGACGCTTCATAAGCAGCACAGATTGTGTCTATTTTTTCTTCGGCCACAATTTTTCTCAGTCAGCTAGGGTGAAGTAGCTTCTTTGCATGCCGATATAATTAGTTTGTTCCATGGTAAACTAAAGGCATGTTACTCAAGTTATGAGTGGCGGACTTCTCAATTTCTTATCTGTTGACTGTTCTTACGCATACTGAACGGAATCGTAGCATTACTGTCAATTCGCAAGGCCCCTGAATGGCCTGGTTCCATGGATGATAATTGTAGCAACTAGAATACAAAAAAAAGGAATGTGTTGATTGCGTGGTTCGTTGTCAAGTGTGTATTGTTGTGTGTATACGTTGTAATACTGTCTAAGTGTTAATTACATTTCGTGATTATTCCCTGTAGTCCTTTCACACGTTTATTTGTAAGTATATAAGTTTCTTTCAGCGTCATTACGCATAATTTTTTCCCTTTCTTAAGTTCGGTCGTTGTGCATTATCTACCTTCCTAGGTTCGGTTTATAAGTTACATTGTTTTTTCCGCCGTTCTCGGCAGCCTTTTGGCATCATTTATCTCAACTCGCATCACAGTTTGTAAGTATTTGTTTCGTGTTTTCCGTTGCCCTTTTACGTCCTTTAGTTTTAGAACAATTTATGTAATGTCTTCATTTATTTTGTTTTCAGTTGAATCGCAGTTGCCAGTGTTGATATTAAATGTAAAGCGCATTCAAATGTGGTGTTTTCTGCAGTGAAACATGCACCTTCGACCGAACAATAACTTTCGGTATTTGTCTTAGCTAGGAATGGTTGAATGACCAATTCTAACACTCAAGACAAAGCTCAACGTTTACCGCATAACTACACATGACCTTTCAAAAACCCTACTGTCCGTGAAATATAAATTTATTCCTAGTGCTGCAAGTTACACCACTTCGGGTTGTTACGAAAACTGCGACCCTTGGCCAGAAACTATGAGTGTAATTTTATGTCATTCGTTGATGAGCGAATTACATGTAATTGTCTTCAGCTTCGCGAACGTTTCGAAAGTTAACATTTCTTTAAATTATAAGTTATATAGGGGTAAATATAATCCTGCTATTCCGTAGAACAAATATGAAGTCTAGTCAACACCCCTCAAAGATTTAGGGCTATTTTTTTTTTAAATTTGTGGTTATCGTTAATGTTGGTATTTTTGGGTATGATTTGCAGCCGAAATTCTCGCCCCAAGAATATATTGATTGCGTACTTCACGCAGCTGCCCCGCCCCCCTCATTATTAGTCATGAGGATGAAGTACCCCGGGTAGTAATTAGGTGCTGGCGAGACGTGAGGTACGCTCGAAAGGGAAACTGAACGGTTCACGTCTGAGGAATATGTATACTACAGCACGCGAGAATTGGCAACACATTATTACAAGCTAGCTACCATACCAGGAAACTACTAAAGTGGGATAGAGGCATAGAGATTCCGAAACTATTGTTCAAATATAATTTTTTTTTCGTTTTTGCAATTCATAGGTGAGATGTTTAAGACGAGCATATGAAGGTTATGATGTACACGTGTGGTCGCTCAGTAGACAACATCCGGAACACTGAATTTTTTGAAAAATAAAACGAAAGCCATGACGATGACAAGAAAGTTTTAAATATAAACAATATTTAGTGCCTATTCATTGGCTGTCTGATGGAGAATACATAAACGCGGAACATATAACCCCACATAGGTAATACCTCTCTACCATCAGCCTTGCCTCAACTGAATGGCCAAGTTTATCACAGCCAAACGGCCGTCACAAACACAGTACAGGATGAATTTTCGTAACAAGATGATTTGGAGTGCGGTCCTTGGTAGCATCGCAGGTATTTTCATCACCGCGCTGTTTTTCAAGATTTTGCAAATCAATGGACAAGATGAGAGAGACGAAGGGGAGGACGTGGATGAAGCTGCCGGGACACCGTAGAGCGCTGGCGGGTTTCAGCGGTTCAGAAAACTGCCGCAGGAAAATGACGAGAGGTGAGTTCAGACAATTTTCCAACTCAACAGTTGTACAGTAATTCGTAGATCCTCCTTTGCAATAAAAGCAGTAGCAATAGGACGCGAAATCTCATCACTGAGTAACTGTCTCGCGCAGACCATGTCGCGTATGTTTTCAGAGCAAAAGAAACCATAGGCTCCGTTTCCGCCGCTCTCTCGTGCCCGGTCTACGTTCCTCCCTGAAACGAGAAGTGAGTTCGGGGGAGGAGCGCAGGATCGATTCCCGAACAGCGGCTGGAAATCGAGCCTAAAGAAACCACTGCAGGTGAAAAGAAAAACCATGAAGATCAAAGAAAATTATCGGTTTTACTAATAACAATCCCTCGTCCCCACTATCATGCCTCCGTAGTACACAGACACATTTTTTAAAAGTAGGCTTCTTTAACTCATTGATACTTCAAGATATTAGAGGCAGCAGAAAAAAAGCTTCTTTCGCAACTCGTTCAACCTGAACGCATTAGTAATTCCGGTGCAAATTTGATCCATTGTCCGCACATGTTTCAGTACTATACATCTTGTCCGCTAATGTCTCTTTCAGGGATGGTTGATTGGCCAAGTCTGACTGGTGGACTGCCATATACATTTGTTCCAAGTTCTCTACCACCTGACATGTGGACTGCCATATACATTTTCTTCAAGTTCTCTACAACCTTTGAGAAAAGCTTTTTCTTCCGTTAAAAATGTCAATTTAAAGTAGTTAGTATGATATTTACAGTTGACCTGACTTGCATTAGCCTTGTGCACTCTTGCATGAAAAATGATTGGGCTGAGTTATCTGCACTACGGTGAAAAATATACTGCCCACTTAACTAATTGTGCGTTAAGTAAAGCAAATCAACAAGAATATTGTTTGCGGCTATTATATAGCCGGTAGAACTGATTTTGGTGTAATACAGATGCGAAAACGGTAAAAGCAGTCTGCGCTGATGATCAGCCACAACTTCGTATACCAAGAAAAGATTGCATGCGCTTGCATTGAATAATAATGCTGACGTGGAAGTGCACGCTTGTTCTTTTAGGGCCTGTTTATAAGAGGCGAGCCAGCGCGGTTAGGCGGGGCTGGCCCGTTAAACGGATTGAAGTGTTTATGTGGAAGATTCCAGCCCGGTTTACCGGGATAAATTTGTTTACGAGCGTATTACTATCAAAGTCACGGCCGAAAAGGAAAACAAGTGATATTTTTTGGTGTTGTTTTGGATCAAAATTAACGTTTATTTTATCTGCAGGATGTACGAAATGTCATTTTAAAACAAAAGATGCAAAAACAATCCTGTGATCATGCAAATTTGCCAGCGTTTTCATGGCAACGCGTGCGTCATGAAGTGAACAACTGGAATAGACAAACATACTCAAATACCCAAACGCTGGGAAACTAACAATCTAGGCTCTAAATTGTCGTCAATATAGCCATTCTTAGCTGAGACAGACTTCCATCTACCATGCCTTTGAAAAAGCCTGTCAGCCACGCCTGCGTTGGCAGCAGCAGAAGCACCACCTGCTCTTAAGGAATGCGTACTAAAAGCAGCAATACTCGCAAACAGTTGAATAACTTATGGGCTTATTTGTAGAAACAAACTTATGGCCTAACTTGGATTTAGTTAGAGGCTTAAAAACAATGACTAGGTTCCACTGGAAAACGCTCAAGCTATGAAACATAACGCTTGAAAATCGAGACTGGGCAAGCATCTTGGGATGAACTTCGAAATATAACCACTTCGTTACCCTTCCTTAGTTGATCCGTCTTACTTCTGTCAACTTTGATAGCAAGATAAGTGTCATGAAAAGTAATATCACCAAACTTAATGTGAAGAACCTCCTCAATTCTGAAAAAACCGGCAAATGCCAAAAGAAAAATACAAACATTCCTCAAATTAAGTAAATTATCCAGGTTGGAGGCTTCAACTAACTTCTTAATCATATCAGGCAAAATAGGCTCTTTCTTGTTAATTAAACGGGTTCCAATAAGCCTCTTAGCTGCTGTACTAACATCATGAATAATAGGACTGCCAGTAGGGGAAGGTACCCCCGCCAAATTGTGAGCCCATTCGATTCCATAAATAGCAGAATCTACCGCAGAAGGAGAATGGGTCGTATCCAGAAGATGCTGAAGGTACAAGGCCACATGTTCTGTCCTGGCAGGAAAAACTTGAATTTCGTCTACGGAAGAAGCAAAATTCTTCCATCTCGTGAAGGCCCTCCTGTAAGTGTCAGTGGTTCCTGGAGCTCTCGAAGCCATGATTGTGGACTGCAATCTGGGAATCAGGCCTACCAAAGAGGGTTCACGCAAATCCTTGAGGGAGGCCCAAACACCCGAGGAGAAAACATCTAAAGGAAACACAAATAAAGAAAAGAAAGAAAAAAAGTAAAATGGAATTAGTAAAGATCCAAAACAGCTGAATGAATAAAACAATACTATAAGAAGAAATAATGTAACTGAGCCTCAGAACACCGTACATCTCCAGGGACCTGCCGAAAACAAGGCAACTAATACTACCGTAGAGCACCACTGAGAATGAATGTAAGGCTACCTAACGTCACCTGGAGCTGTCCGAAAACAAATATGAAACGCACAAAACATATGCGACACCGGGGGTCGCACATAAGTATACTGAGGCCACCGGAGGGCTGTCATAAACACACCACCGGGGGGTGTGCGTAGCTACACTGAAGGCACCGGGGGCCTCTAATGAACAATTATCTGACAAAACACATGTGACAACAACGCTGGGGGCAATCTCCACCACCCACATGACTTAAAACAGAATAAGCATACTTCCAAACAGATCACCTAAGGATTGCAAACGGAACACCAACTCATCGGAGAAGTGCAAAAACCAACACTAGAAGTGCGAACATTCCTAGCAAAATCAACTCGTAGGGCAAGGCAGGCGCGTAGGAGGGGGGGTTCGAGGGGTTCGAACGAACCCCCTTTGAAGATCAATAATGGCGGAAAAGTTCCTGTGGTCGAAATACATCAACCAAAGAAAAATAGAGATATAAACCCGTTCTTTAGGCCTTATGTGTTACCCTCAGTAAAAATAAAAATTGTCAAGAACCCTTGGAGATTCAAAATTTTAATGACGTTTCATTTTTGCGGTAAAACCGCATACCACCGAATAGCTATCAGAACTTGACAGGGTGCGGAATGTACATTGAACTTTCTTAAACAATTATGCCGTCGAAATGATGTATATAGCTTAAAAAGCTGCTGTAAAACAAAGTTGTGATTTGCCTAAAATGGGTCTCAAAATGCAGGACATGAGGTTTCTGAGAACCTAGATTTTCAAACATTTCCGGGGCAGCATGCCCCCGGACCCCCCTAGTAAGAGCGCCGGAGGCGCTCAGCAAGATTTGGGGCTAAACGAACACCCCTATCGAAACCTTAGCTACGCGCCTGCAAGGCATCTAGACTTGAAAGCCTTCGTGCCAAACAACTTATTCTTGGCTTTACCCTTGACGAACAGATCCGGTCTGTTGGGCAGATATAACCAGTGACATACAAATGAATTCAGGTGAGTGCCATCATCGCTTAATAATGGCCAAAAATACGCTGATTTCCACAATGGAACTACTAGGGATCCCACGGCCTTACATTCACTCATATGCTTTAAAACCCTGCCAATGAGAGATATTGGTGGCACCCGCCAATTATTCTCAGGTGAACAGTCCTGTGTGAAGGCGTCCACAGCTTCGGTACCGGGTTGGACGAATCTGGAATTAAACCTAGGCAATTTCGGATTATAACTGCAAGCAAATCTGTCAACTGAATGTGGACCCCAGAGGTTTTCAAGATGGAAAAGCACCTCGTCGTGGAGAGAATAATCGTCAAAATCAACAATGTTACTAAGAAAATCCGCCTGAGAATTTTAATCACGCGGCGGCCAGGAGACATTGAGGTGAGTTTGGCGTTGGGAGGTGAAAAGGAATATATTCAAAGCGATGTCTTGTAATTCTTTAACCATACTACCAGTCTGAATGATTCTAACAACGTTCTGATTATCAGTGTTACAGCCGACGGTTTGGCCTGCTAAATGATTGTCAAAGGCTTCAAGAGCAAAGCTTATCGCAGCAAGTTCTCTCCAAGTAGAAGACTTTTGAGATTCTTCCGCGGACCAATTTTTGTGACAAACTAAAGCAGAACCTTGAATAAAGCCTCCACAGCCCGTCGACGAAGCATCTGTAAACAAGACTTTGGACGGTACAAAGAGAATTGGCCAAAACAAAATTCCATTTAATGTTCTCAATTTGCATCTCCAAAAATGAAGCTCTTGCTTTGCTTGATCGTGCACACAAACGAGGGAATTCCACGAACTCCGAGAATTGGTAATAAAATGCAAATATCTGGCCATAATCTGGGTGACATTCCCACAGCTAGCGGACATTGAAATAATCTGACCAACAATAGAGGCAATATTCTTCACGTGAACACAGGCAGAAAACTCCAACTAGCACAAATATCATTAAGATCAGAACAAAGCTTTACAATTCTGGCATCACTGGCAAAAATTAAACCGGTATGAGTGTCAATGTTGTAACCAATCCACGAAAATCTACGCGTGGGCTCCCAATTAGACTTCTCATGATTAATTTCAAATCGGCAACGGGAAAGATCTGAACGAACCAATGAACTGTTCAACTTAGCAACTTGGAGCGATGGACCAGCGCCAACCCCATCATCGAAAAATATGGCGATTGGAATGCCTTGCGCCCTCCAATGTGTCTCCAAAGGCTAAAGCAACTTGGTGAAAATATAAGGAGCGCTGGAAAGCCCAAAAGGCAAAACAGTAAACTGGAAAAATCTCGCATGGCCTGGACTCCCACGAGAAAGCCAAACATTTACGATGATCCGGAAAAATGTCTACGTGATGGTAACCTGACTTTAAATCAAAACAGAAAACAAAAAAGTCTTTGGCAAAAGTGTTCCTAATGGTATGCCAATTCTCGCACCTAAATTTTTGTTTGTAGACATGCAAATTAATGTGCCTCAAATCCAAAATAAGCCGCTTCTTGCCGTTAGCTTGAACTGAAACAGTTAAAGGATTGACAATGTCAGGCGGAGAAATTGTTTCCTCGACAGGATTGTCACGCAAGAGTTCCAAGATAGCCTCTCTAACAAAATCTGTTTCTTTAGGGCTGAGGCATTGTTAATAAAATGGCGAGGCGGCGGCGTGAAAATATGTAATTTGTGATTGCACCGTATTATCATAAATTAATATTTTGCCGGCACGTATCAGAGGTCTGGGGAGGGTGTTAGTGCGCAGTGAGTTATGGGATTTGAGTTTGTAATTCGCGGTCGTTAGGAAGGTGAGGCATTCTACGGTCAGCCTTCACCGTGTTAGGTTGCTTTTCTTTTTTTTTTTTTTAACCTGTGTGTTTATTGATGTTTATAGCTTAGGCGCTAGCATACCCTAAAACCCCAAGGGTTGCACCACTGCCTTGGTCGGGGGTACACGTTCCCCGTGTTTTTTCCACCTGTTGGTTTTTTGGGGTTTTCGTGTCCGGCTTTGGTGCTTCTGTTCTTTCGTTTATATATAATACTTGACATTTGTACATATCTGCATATATGTTAAATAAACGGCACGGTGGCTTGGCTGGCCCACGCGCCCATATATGAACATTGTTGTGTTGTGTGTACCGGTTGAGTAGTGGAGGCAAAATAAATGGAATTTTGTAACCATTTCTGATGACAGATAATATAAAATCCGGCGCACCAATAGATTGCCAACGCTGAATGGATTGAAAAAAATTCCCTTTAACAGAAATTTGTTGGACAACAGGAGCACTCACGACTGGGATCTCAAGCTCAAAGTTCTTAGATTCGTGAAAGGAATCCTCTGATAAATCTTCGACGAAATCACACGGGGAAGTAAGAAATGAAACTTCAGACTTACTTTGGTTGTCACCGTCTTGTCATCTGTTACCTGAAATTCCTTTAGAAACAGCACGGGAGACTTGAGTGCATTCGGACCTTCAATGGCCAAACCTACCGCAGGCGAAACAATAGGGAGCTTAAGATCCGAAGACGGCGGGTGTCTATGACGGCGGGCGGAAGTAAAAAAAGTTTACAAATAACTTCCGGACAGCCGTCGTGAAAAGTTTACCGCCGTAGCGGGGTTGTCTGCGACGTCAAAATGCCTAGTTTGCCGTCGCGTCTAAAACGTGAGTAAAATAATCTCATTTTAGGTCTTACTCGACGAAATTCTTTGATACTTTCAATAGTTAAAGATTTTTCAATCTTAGTAGATAGTTTTATTTGAGTATTTCATGAAGTGAAAAAGATTTTAAAGGATTAATCTCCGTTTCATTTTGTCGATCTTGGCGGGCTGTCGATGACCACATGGAAAGCCGCTGTGGCTCTGTCACTAAGCCGTCAATTGCAAACCAGTACAGTAAGTTTTCCTTTGTTTCTTGATGTACTGTTAGGAATATGTATGAAAGATTTCAATCATTAAATACCCCGTTTGAATTCTCTTGTTGTAGCTAGATTAGACGAATCGTCCTTCATCGAAATAACGAGTCAACATTCAACAATCTTGGCTCAGTTTGTTGACAACACAAAATCGAGCTTGTTTTGATCCAGATCCACCCGACGGTTTTGAATCAACAAGGAAAAAGGCAAGTCCGATAATAGAAATCATCGCAGAACCAAGTTTTGGTTTATGCAACATGTAATGAAGATGATACAATATTTTAACTCCATTCTAGAGTCATAATCATGTCGTGACATGATTTCTTATCTCGGACTCGCCTTTTTGCTCAAATTGCTATATTTACAAGTTTTTTAAATCTGGTTTGGTTTTGTCTGTACGCATATTTACACGTTGTCTTGTTACTGCATTGAAAATGTGTAATTTTAAATGGCAGAATCTTTATGGAATGGATAGAAGAAAAAGAAAAATCTAGATTTTTTTTTACTTATTTTAATCGGACAAGAGAAGAAATTCGTCCACTGAAATTTCTCAGTCGTCGAAGCTTTCAAGGAGAGGGCCACGAACCGATCTAAATGAGACTATAACTACAATAAAAATTATTAAACCCTTTCTTCAACACACAGCCGTCCTCCAGTCGGTTTCTTAAGGTTTACTTTTCACGCCTTACGACGGCGGCCTCTCCCCAGTTTTCCACGGTTATAGTTGCCGTCGCAGACACCCGCCGTCGTCGGATCTTAAGCTCCCTAATTACCAGGCCTTGACGGAACGTCGGGTGAACGAGGATAGGACAGCCGAACGCGCTGGTTACGGAAGGAACCAAAGGACGAAGAAATTCTGGAATACTGGGAAGACAAGCGTGAGGAACTGGAAGGGCGACTAAGCGATGAAGATTGGTTGACAATTCTTTTGGAAGTAGTGGACTTGAGAGCTTTTTCGGCTCGTTCCTCGGCACGGCGGATCTTTTTGCCGTCCTCCTCGTTGTCAGCTAACTCGTGCTGGGTATATTGCTCGACAGTTTTCCAACCAAAATCCGACTTGTCTGCTAGTAAAATAAGCTTTTGCCTCTCAGAAAGCATTGACGCACCTTCTGACAGCGAGGAAATAGCCTTGTCAACTGCGTTGGACTCAAGGTGGGATTTAACCCCATCCAAGGTATCCTGTAGCTTAAGATTAAACTTGTACTGGATCTCGTTGCCTCTGCGCTTCAACGATTTCGGTTCCTCTTGACGCAACTTCTTGATTTCCCTCAACTGATCATCAGCAGCTTCGACGCTGGAACGCTTAATAATTTCAGCCGAATCTGCTACTAACTTCGAGATCTGGTCTAACAACGCCTTATTAGTTTCAGCCAAGGAAGTATAAATAAACTCCTGAACCTCATTTGAAACTGACATTATTGCGGGAGATCGGAAACAAAAAATAAAGCGGGCGAACGCTCCGACTGACCGACCTAGAATGACTTAGATCTCCCGCCAGAAACCTTAAATAGTCCTTAAGCAACCCGAGATGCACCGCGAGTCTCTCCAACGTGCCGTCAGAATAATAATTTCCGACTAATTCGTCCCTCAAACGTCGGAAATTACATTTTCCCTTTGCTCGGTGTGTGTGAACTACAAGTTTCCATTGCCGTCTTTTTCCCCTAACAAGTCGTTTTATGTCCTCGTGTGTACGATAACCTATATTTCTTTGCTATTCCTTTTCTGACCTTTATTACCATTGGGGATAAGCATATGGCATAATGGCGGGCGGCCACGTTTTTTAGGTCTCCCGCCAAATCGTCGCTAAATTGCCAATATGGCACAATATGGCATCAAAAGAGGAAATGAGGGACCTCCTAAGACAGGAAATTACACGACTTAAACAAGAAATTAGGAAAATTAGCAAAACACTTGATGATTTACGGATGACAGTATCATTTCTGAACTGAAGAAATGATCCTCGCACTTTCTGGACAATTTAAGCAATTGTCTGATATATGCACTTGAAAAATTCAAGTGACTCCAACGGGATTCGAACCCACGACCTCTGCGATGCCGGTGCAGTGCTCTTACCAACTGAGCTATGAAGCCACACAGTTGAGAGCAGGTCAATTTGTTGGGCTCATCCGTGTTTTTCCGTAAAGGAATGATGAATGAAAGGAATGATGAATGAAAGAAATGATTATGAAGTGCGGGTTAGAAATGAACTGAAGAAATGATCCCAGTAACATTTCTGTCTAACAAATACAATGACCTTTCAAGTCAATACAACCTTGTCACCGAGAAGATTCATCACCAAAGTCATATCATTGAAAGATAAGATAATTTTAAGATAACATAATTTATTCCGCTGATAATTTATTCGCTGAGAAGATAATTTATTCCGCCGCCGCGCCAAAACAAGGCGCAAAAAAATATCTAAAATTCTATAACAATTATAACTAAATTAAAAGCAAAATCACATTTCATGAAAACTAAAATGTCCACTGTCAGAATAAAAACTAAGCAAATAATTAAAAACAAAGTCACATTTCATAGGCTATTTTAAAAGGTACGTCTTGAAATGTTATTTAAATTTCTCAATAAACTGTTTTTTTTAAAAATATCTTCTGGGACGCAGTTGCAGAGCCTGGGTCCAGCTTTAAATTTTGCTAGATGTCCCAGGTACTACCAAAAGCTGCTGATTCTGTGACCTGAGGCAGTAACGGTCTTGTCCTTTGACTTAAAAAAGATCAAGGAGGTAGAACGGTCGCATGCCATTAAATGATTTGTATACCAACAGAACAATTTTGAATATAATTCGATATTTGATTGGCAAGCAGTGCAGCTCAATCAACACAGGCGTAATATGGCTGTACTTTGGAACGAGACAGACTAAGCGGGCAGCGGCATTTAGAACGCGTTGAAGACGGTTAAGTTCATACTGAGGAATACCATACAGCAACAAATTGCAATAGTCCAGATGACAAGTGACAATTGCATGAAGAAGAACTTTTGTTGAATTCTCAGAGACATTTTCTGATTTGCTTGATATTATAAAGGCTTCGAAAAGCCGTACTGCAAGCCTTACGAACATGATCATGCATAGACATGTGATTATCAAACCAAACACCTAGATTGCGTATAGACTCCCCGGGCATGATGGTTTATTCTCCAACGGTAATGCTGCTGAGGTTGAATTTAGATAGCATCGGTTTTGAACCAATTATTAAGAACTCAGTTTTGTCGTCGTTTATCATCAATTTATTAGAAATCATCCAGGCACGAACCTAGGCAATCCAACCCTGAATTCTTTTCACTGCAAGTTCTTGCGAGTCTGGAGAGTCTGGTTGATTGGGTGTCATCTGCGTATCCATCAACATCAAGTAAATGTTTAGAAACAATTCAGAACAAACCCAAGGCATAAAGTAGAAAAAGCACAGGGAAACTACCTTGGGGAACACCGGTTTCGTCAGATGAAAACTTTTAGAGCGATGATTGTTGATGACGATATGCTGTTTTCTATTCAACAAATAAGACGCAAACGAGTCCCTAACAGGGCCGATAACACCAAAGTCACACTCCAAAATATCCAACATGAGTCCATGATCAATGGTGTCAAATGCAGAACTCAAGTCAAGAAGAATGAGCAAAGTAACTTCTTTCCTATCCAGAAGGGAAGTCTCAGTTGAGTGGAACTTACGATAAGAGAACTGATTATCTGGTAATAGAGAGTACGTAGTGAAGTAGTCAGGCAACTGTGAGATAACAGCTTTCTCACAACTTTGACAGCAAATGGAAAGTTGCTAACAGGTCTAAAACTGCTGAGAGTCAAGTCAAGACCGTGCTTTTTAAGGAAAGGTGTAACCAAGGCAGTTTTCCAGTGGCTATAGGGACACAGCCCTCAGACTGTGATAGATTTATCAACTTAGTAATGACAGGAGTCAACATATTGGAAGGGATCTAACCGACAACTTGCATTGGAAGAAGACATAATGATGTAGCTGACTTTCCCCTCAGAGAGTAAGGCAAAATCGTCAAAATTGACCGGCGGTAAACGATGGTAACTTTGCGTAGTGTTTCAACCACAGTATGGCCAATCTTGGATCTAATAAGCTGAATCTCATTGAAGAAAAAATCTCCAAAGTTATTAGCCAGGATATAAGGATCATCGTGTGGTGGTAGTGAATTGACTTGTGTATTACATAGCGAATGAACAACACCAAACAACTTCCGCGAATCGCCCTTGCACTGTTCAATACCATCAGAATAGTAGTGCTTTTTCCGTTTGTATAGGAGGGCAGAATAGTTGTCACATACTGCAGAATAAGCCTCCTTATCAGCACTGAGGCCAGTCCTCAACATTTTTCTCTCTAATCTCCTGCGTTCAGCCCTATCTGTCTAAGGGCCGATTTACACGGTACGACTTTGTTGCATGCGACAAGGTTACGACAGGCCTACCGCACGAATTGTTTCGTGTAAATCAAAGCTACAACTCGCTTACGACTGTCGTATACGTCACAAAAAATGTGGTAGGATTTTAAAACATGTTTTAAAACTCTACGACAATCGTAAGCACAGTCTGTGCTCGATAGCGAGAGTTGTACGCGACTTTTTACGTGACGCGAGCAGCGCGCGCAGAAAAATCGCATACGACAGTTGTAAGCAAAAGTTGTACCGTGTAAATCGACCCTAAGACTATTGCCAAACCATGGAACTCTAGGTGTAACCACCATGGCCAGCACTTTCGACTTTAACGGAGCGTGTTTTTCAAGAATTGCAGATAGTGTGACGTTATAGCATTCGAGCATTTTCTCAATATTTGAGAAAGGACGCTGACATGGATCCGATGTAGTAATATCATCTTTAAAATCATCAATAACAGTCTGATTCAACTTAGGATAACAAAGTTCTCTCTTAACAAGGCCAGGTCGTGGAATATCAAGTTTGAACTCAACAAGTAAATGATCAGACAGCGCTAACGAAGTACACAGCGAGGAAACTATCAAATCGTTGTGAGATCGAGTTATAACAAGATCAAATGTGTGACCAGATGAATGGGTTGGTAGGCTTACATGTTGAACAAGGCCAAACGTTTCCAATAGCTCTGGAAAGACCTTGATGAGTCTAGGAAGACTGCGAACGTAGCTCACAAGCAAACAAAAGAGCTGGCTCAGTATGTCCGACGCGATTGTCTTGAAATCTCGGGAATAGCCCCGAACGAGAAGCTCTCGTGTGAAGGCAACGTGAAATCGATTGGAAATGTCATTGGCATGTTCGTGAGAGCCACGGCATTTCAGTTACGCATCCTATTCCCAGCTTCAATACTACGGCCTCACTTAAGATAATTGTGATATCTACAAGAAGGGAAATCCGCGATCGTTTTGACTCCAACCGCAAGAAGCTCGCAAGGAAACAGATTAAGGACATCCCTGGTCTACCATCTGATAATCAAGGTCGTGTATGTATATCAGAATCACCAACGCCGAGTCGAAAGAAGCTATTTGGAGAAATCAACACAATTAAAAAGTTAAGGAAATGGAAGTATATTTGGACACAAAATGGTCGAATATTTCTTCGTGAAGCCGAAGACACTAAGATTTATGGATTAGACACCATGGAAGATCTCGCCGAATTTACTCGACCTTAATGTCCACAAATTATTTCAACGAGTTAAGTATAACTTTCCAATATAGTGGATAAGAATAGCCTGGTAAATTCTCTTTCAAACCTGCCATATTATGGTCTTAACAATGACGAGTTCCTCAAAGTTACAGGAATGTGGGTTCATTCCTCAGCCAGTATTCCTATTGATCCCTGAGGACCTCTTCCAGAACATTATAGCCCCAGAGAAATCTTTTGAATACGAGACATTTATTGAGTCAAAATTTCATACTGTAAAACAAACTGAAAGTGAAGAATGATCATCGCAGTTAATGTAAAACAAACTGTTTCACTTTTTGACTAGCCAGCTCTTAAAAGAGGATTCTCCATTCTTCACTGTGATATGCGTAGCCTTACTAAAAATTTGGCAATGTTAGATGATACCTTAGGTACATTTAAAAGAGCTCCGGATGTTAT
Organism: Astreopora myriophthalma; assembly: GCA_014634185.1. NCBI lineage: Eukaryota > Metazoa > Cnidaria > Anthozoa > Scleractinia > Acroporidae > Astreopora > Astreopora myriophthalma. The sequence goes on along the minus strand of BLFK01000386.1, from coordinate 2,661,769 downwards.
CGCCATTTCCGAAACGAAGTTGCATGATAATTACATTTTATTTAGGGGTACCAGGCACAGAACATCTGACGCGTTCGGAACACCACATATATTTGCAATTCGGGATTCAAAGGATCCTTAAATGAATGATATAATTCCATGGCTAGCTAGCCGGGCGATGAACGGAGAACGGTAAAAACTAGACAACACAAAAAATACAATTAGCAAATGCAAGCAAAAGAAACCTAAACAGACACTAAAACAACTTACAGTTCTGTGCGATACGAATGAACAAAGCGAACCACCGCGAAACCGAACAAATCGGGTTCACCTCCAAAAATACAAACTCGGGCATGCGCTCCTCATGGCATCAAAACGGGGTCACCGATTGGCCCCAAGAAATGACCCAAAAAAAGAGGCCACCGATTGGCCCAAACTCATTTCAAATATTAACATACAGGGTTACTCGTTTTTGAATACAAATTGAAAAACTTTGGCAGGAGGTGTGGGTCCTTACCTTGGATAACGACTGCTATTCTCAAATAAATTAAGAAAAGACAAAAGCTTTTCACGACTCACTTTTTAAGTGATGACCCAAACAAAATCAGCGAGTTTAAGAGATACAATAACAAACTTTAAATGAAAGAAGTTTCCAAGACAAATTACATTAACTCTCAATTTGAATTGAACAGTAATAACTTAAAGTCAACATGGAAGCTGATAGGAACGATTGTTAATAGGAGGAAAATCAAGCAGGGCGTGTCGATCCAAACGCTTTTATATAGGGGGAAGTGTTATAAGGATAAGGAAAGTATATGTCACCAGTTAATCAGATACTTTATAAGAGTTGGGCAACACCCAGCCGCTCAGCTCCCAATGCACAATATAAGTCCTACTAATTTTATCCGTAGGCGATTCCTAAATAGCTTTGTGTTTCATGATATTTATAATCACGAAGTCCAGGATGAGGTGATGGAGTTAAAACAGGACAAGTCGCTCATTGGTATACCTTCTAACTATATTAAGTTAGCATGTAGCAGTATTACCGAGTCACTGACTAGTCTGTTTAACCTATCACTCTCTCAAGGCATAATGCCTGATCTCCTAAAAATATCTAAGGTAACCCCCATAGATAAAGGAGGCAACACATCCGACCTCTCAAATTTTATTCCCATTGCAACGATGTCAACTTTTACTCAAATTTTTGAAAAATTGGTATACAAACAACTTATTTCCTATACCGAGAAACACAATATTCTCTTTTAATATCAATTTGGATTTCGTAAGGGAAAGTCGACCGCTCAAGCTATTACTGGAATCGCTGATACTTTAAGAAAAGCTGTTGACAACAATCTGTACACATGTGGCATTTCCAAAGCTTTTGATACAGTAAACCATAGAATCCTTTTACAAAAGTTAGAGTCATATGGTGTAAGAGGATTACCGCTGGCCTGGTTTGAAAGCTACCTCACAGACAGGAAGCTTTACGTCGCCCTGGGCGATACCAAGTATTCGTATGAAACCATGGTCAACGGAGTCTCTCAAGGAAGTTCGTTAGGTCCCTTATTGTTTCTGATATACATTAACGACCTTCCTAGTGGTTCAGAATTTCTCGCATTCAAGATATTTGGGGATGATACTAACGTGTTTGCATCTGCCAAAGATTTAAAAGTGTTAGAATTACAAATCAATTCGGAATTAAAAAAGGTTAAGGAATGACGTGACGTAAACAAGCTTTCGATAAATTTAAAGAACTGAACAAATTACATGATAATAAAACCCACAAGGAAAAAGAATGTGAATGTCCACATTAATATAACTAATCTAGATGGATCATGCCATTCCTTGGAACGGAAGGACCATATTAAATATTTGGGAGTAATAACTGACAATTCTTTATCTTGCAAGCATCATATCTCATATGTATGCGCAAAGCTCTCAAGGAGTATTGGAGTAATTTCTATATTAAGGCATTATTTATCTCTTAAGCAACTTAAACAAATCTACTATAACCTCATCTATCCTCATATCTCATATGCTATTGTAGCATGGGGCAGCACCTGCAAGACAAATATTCTGAAAATCCAAATGAAGCAAAATCATGTTATTAGGTTAATATTTTTCACAACTTTATCTGGTAAAAATACGGCCAGTGCCTTACCCCTAATCAACATCCTGGACATATTAACACTAAAGAATGCATATCGCCTTCATGCTCTCAAATTCACATATGTTTGGCACAAAGGTTCCATGCCAGCAACATACATTGTTATAACACCGGGTACGAGGCAAAACAAAATTTGCATAAATTTCTAATAAAAGCAAATAATGGCAAACAAATAATCTCACTCTCGGCAATAGATCTTTGGCAACAAATCCCATTTCACTATAAAGACCTTAACCCATTTGCTTTCTCCAAAACTATAAAAAATTATCTTTTGTCCCAGCAACATTAAATCATTTCAAATATTATTCTCCCTGATCTTTTCTTGTAATTCTGTCCCTCCTCTCCTGAAATAATTCATTTCGACATCAATGAGATGGAGGCCAACTAGATAACCTCGCGGTTTTATTAGCCTTCATACACTAACTTTTACCATTGACACCTTGCGATGTTATATATGCTTGTATTTAGTTTTTTAAGCCATTCGAATTGTAATAAGGAATAGTGTAAATAAAGTGTTGTTGTTGTTGTTGTTGTTGTTGGCGAGGGCGGCAACCGAGCTCCGGGGAACACTCTTAGGGCTAGCCGAACCTTTGTTTCATCCACCTTGTGCACTCTTTGCCAAATCGGGCTCCCTGATAGTTTCTCCCAAAAATGAGGGACAAGGAACTGGTTTTGTGCTTCTTTAATTTTGCGCAGCCTCCAAGCCTCAAAATGCTGTTTGTGACACAATCTCGTTCCCAGAGCCTCCATTACCCTTGTCCAGCAGAACGGGCGCGGGAGGCTCTGGAATAATCCAAAACCGGAACCAGAAAACTCTGGTTCCGGTTAAATAACTGCGCGTGCGTGAGGGGAGACGGTTAGAAATCAACAAATTTTATGGAGTTCCCCTTGCCATGACAGCGCTTACTCTTCACTCGCAAGACAGTACACATGAGTTTGAACACATCTCCTAATACACTCGAAGCGTTTAAACTGCTGAGAATAAATAACTGAACGAGATACATTTTATCAATCAAAACAGATTTCAGCATCTGGTGTCACGCAAGTGAAAATTGCTGTATTTTCAAAAACAAAAACGTCACGGAACTGGTAAGTTGTAAAAAGATTCATTTCTAGATCATCTTCAACCTCGTGTAGATAAAAATCCACAAGAAAGCACGATTTTCGAGTTTAGACTGAAAATGGCAGGAAAGGAAACCGTTTTTCATCAGCCAATCAAATATGGCCTTTTTTGGATTCGACCAGAGTTTCTCTTTCCCGACCGCTGGTCAAGGGAACGATGACTCTGGGAACGAGATTGTTTGTGACATTTACCTGCGCGCCTTAAACATAGTACACAGAAGCCTCGACTATTCGCGAGTGGCCGGCCTGCGATGTGTTGGGAACAAAATAATTATACTGCTTCCCGGCGCCGTCGTTGTTTTGGATATATCGTACGGGATTGCCGTCGCTGACCTTTCCACTCCTATCAGTAAATTTGCTGTTACGGTCTGGGTATGGGTATTCTGTGGAGCTGGGGCCCTCGTATGAGACCCAAATACAAACAGCGCCTAGGCCGTCATTTAGGCCGTGAGAAAAACAGAAATTCGTTTTGCGGCTGATTCCAAATTCAGCACAGAGCCTTTCGTAAGAAGCGATGTCGTAATGATTTTTTACTTGATTAACAGTTGTGTTGACGACCAAGGCGCTCATGCTCCGTATTTCACCCATCTGGAACAGGATTTGCCTTGTGGTAAAATACACCCGAAATCGGTATAACGATTTAAGCTGCAGCGTGCAAACGGACGCAACATCGTTGAGCACCCTGTTGGATGTTGTTGCGTGTTGTTGAGAGTTGTTGGGCGAAGATTAGTTGAAACTGATCAAAATTTTTCATGCAACAACTCCCAATATTTCTTTTGTTCCGTGATCGCCGAAGCGAAGCGTAGCAATGCGTGCAATGGAAAAGCCCTGAGCGTGGGTAACTTTCCGCAACAGTTAACATTTGACTTCGAGCGCCAAAAAACAGTGCCTTGAAAAAGTTCCAAGTGCAGGGGTTTCGTAAGTTTTTTGACAATCTGCTGCTGGAGGTAGAACAGGCGGCTGTGACAACAACGGGGGCCGTAAGGCCCCTTTCCACTAGGGGGGTCTGGGAGCGTGCTCCCCGAGAAAAATTTTAAATTTAGAAGCTCGGAAATGCAATTTCCAGCATTCTGGGCATCAAAAAGTTGTTTCTTCCTGTTGTCACTTCCTGTCACGCCTCAGGCGATTTCTACATTTACAGCTTACTTTAGCATTTATCAGCTCAAAGTTAATTTTCTCATACAAAGTCTTTAAATCGTCTGTTGCGTAAGATAAACGAACAGTCCGAACAATCGCATTCCGAGTTTGGGCTGCCTGTGCCTTCTCTCTCTTCGTAACTTAAAAATTGTGCGGAGAAAATGCAACAAGCTCACGCGATCTGCACGCGTCAGCATTCGCTTTCAGGCCTTTCTCATGATGGGGAAATCAACAGGTAAAAAGAAAAACACTTAGGCAAAATAAAAACAAAACAAAGAAAAAAACATAATTATCCCTTAGAAGAACTAGAAAACTTCTAAAAGCAGTAATGACCCCTGCCGCTGCAGCCTCCTTCCTGACTAAACTGTAAAACCGCCCTCGAAGACAGTGCGTGGGCGGCTTCGATGTAAAGAAAACAAGCTTCATGTTTGCGCCCAACTTCAGACGGCTGTTAGTCATTAAGCCATGAAATTGTTTTGATTCTGGCCTGTTTCTCTCTGTTAAGTACTTCATCGGGTCGTGGCTGACAGGTAAGAGCTTAAGGCTTAAGCTTAAAACATGTAACTTTCTTAATTTTTTTTGCAAAGACCACGATTTCAGTCGGCCGTTTGCCCGAAGGGAGGTGTGACCCTAGAGTAGCGATTTTTTTCGTTTTTGTTTGTGTTTCGAAGAAACTAGAGACAGACCGTTTCTATGAAGAAGTGATTTCCGTAAATGAGCGGATCTTTAGCGGGAAATCATAAAACAGGCATTTTGTGGTAGGAGTGATTATGCGGTTAGCACTTGTTTTCATAGCTCGAGATGACCTTGGACATCTCCTGAAAATTACACGACGTAGTATTTTCCATCGTTAAGGCAGGGCGCAGAAAAGAATGGGCGGTGAAACGCCAGCTCGCCTCTTGAGCGATGTGTGATGCGGAGAGAGACTGGGAGCGAGTGAAAAAAATAACGACAACAAAGATGGCGGCTCACGGCGGTGAGACAGAAGATCCGGGCGAGTTGGAAGATCTGCAAATGATCCTTAGTCTCGCAGACGATGCAGATGAAGTATTTATGGAAGATGTCATGCTCAAAGAGGCCGAAACTTTTGAAGTAAAAGAAGTCACATCTGCTCTTCAGAGGTTATCATCGAGCTGTGAAGAGCGTGAATCAATGTTCGCTTTTGAAATACTGTCCAAAATTGACATTGATAGTGCCGCTGTAGATAGGCTGGGAACATTTGTTAGAGAGCTGAATGATGTCGTCCTTAATTGCTATAAATCTGTTGACAAGGTTAAGAGCCAGCAATTAAAAATGGCGACGTTGGAGAAAGCATTTACCAGGCACAGATTTGATAGGCATTCGAAGCTTTTCGAGGCATGGCAACATCTTGTTGGAGTGCCACCATCCAACGACAAAGAAAGTAATGTTGTATTCCAACATATTCTGCAGCATATCTGGAGTTATGCAATTCTTCGCCGTTCGAATAGCAAGTCAGTGAGTGTCGATCATGTAGAATCATAGAAAGACAAGGTTGCAGATGAGGTTGAAAGAGTTGCAATTAGACAACATGCTGGTTGGGCCATCAAGAGAGCTAGGGACACAATTCTGTCATCTCCGACTACAATCAGCATTAAACTTTCATGTAATGATAGCACACATGTGGTCAGCAAAGAATATTTACTGAAGCTAATTGAGCGCCTTGGAAAAGATAAGCTGCTGGAACCAGGCTTACTGTAGTTTGCGAAACGAAATGGAACGAAACGATGGAATGATTTCCATTTCGCAAACTACAGATTTCCATTTCGCAAACTACAGATTCCCATTTCGCAAACTACAGATTCCCATTTCGCAAACTACAGATTTCCATTTCGCAAACTACAGATTTCCATTTCGTTTCGTTCCATTTCGTTTCGTTCCATTTCGTTTCGCAAACTACAGTAAGCCCTGGAACCAGGCATGTTTATGCCTTTTTCTCAAACTGATGAACACTACACAAGGAAACTGAGGTTCTTTTGAAGCAGGAAAGTATTTTGAAACAAACTGGAAAAGATGGAAAAACTGCAATTCTTTTGTTTGTGGATTGTAAGCTGGGGCTGGTAGGTGATAGGAGAATTCGTTTCGCTCCCGAAGCCATATGCCGACTAAAACAGTTGAAAAACCAAAGGTAGTTCGAAAATGTTAACACTGTTTGTGACAGATTGTACTAAATAAACTGTGTTCGTCTCGATTTCGTTTAGCTCATGGGTTTTGAAACTATGACTGGCGCGAAAGTTACCACTCGCGGTATGTCTTCTGATCGTACCGACTACTTAGGCCTAGAACTCGAAAAGGTCAGAAAAGGTCAGAATGAAATTTACGCAGGTGAAAGAGACTGAGTTGTTCTACACATAGCCAAGAATGTGAGCTTTCAGCTACTTTATGTCGTCGGGAATAAACATTTTTACTCTCGCGCGCCGACATGAAAAGAAACGAGTTTTGAAGAAGCGAGATTTGTTTCAAGCAAAATCGTTTCTGATTTTGCATCTAAAACCCATTCTGTACTGCCCACAGCTTTAAAAGCTCATTGCCAAGTTCTTCACACTAAAAGTAGGTTGAAATATTTCACTGTTCTCTCGCAGCAATCTCTTTTTCGCATCAGATTTGATACTATTTTTACCGCCATTTTTTTGAACTGTCACAACCGGGCGCTCTCAACCCAGTCTCTCTCCGCATCACACATCGCTCAAGAGGCGAGCTGGCGTTTCACCGCCCATTCTTTTCTGCGCCCTGGTTAAGGGACAAGCGCACCGTTATAAAAAACCCATAAATTAGACATAAAACTGACTGAAAAGAGCTCCTGTTCAGAAAGAAACAGCATTTCTGATCTTAGCGCTGATCTACAGTCTTAGGTCTAAGCACCGATTTGAAACGGTTAGCTTTCAGTTATTGTTATGGGTAACTCTCCCTTAGTCATTAAATACTTAAAAGAATTGAGTGTCTTCAGCAGTTTGGCTCTTTAGTCTAGTGGTAACTGATTAAAATGAGAAGCGACTGTCCCGGGGTTCGACACGCTCACACTTCGTGTCCATGCTACGAGGGACACAAATAAACTATATGCCCGACTAAAGTCATGTGCTTATCATTATTATCAATACACAAGGCCAAATCGTACAAATTGATTTGATAAGAAAAAAATGTTTAACAGAGATGTAGCATGAAACTATGGTATGGAAAGTTGTTGTAACAGTAGACTATTTTGCTGATGGTAAGTTCCCAGTGAATTTTGGGTAGTTCCAGTCCTTTGTGGGGGCAAACGGCCAGTTGGCGGTTCATTTGAAATTAAGATTTTGTCCGTTTGCCCCCACAAAGGACTGGAACTACCCAAAATTCACTGGGAACTTACCATTAGCAAAATAGTCTATACGATCAGCTAAACAAGAGCCAAATAAAAATTCCTTTTTGTCCGCAATAAAAGTCAAATATAATCTAGTTTTAAAGGGATTGAAATGGCAGTGAAATGGTATCCTTAGGATCTCATTGACCGAACGAAGTTGGTTGACATCTCTGCAGCCAATTAGAATCAGGGCAGCAAATGCATTTTGAGCCCGTGCATTTCCTCTTTGGCCCACAAAAAAAGGCGCGTTTTACAGAGGGCAGTTTGTCATTTGGCCGCGCGTATTGATAATAATTGAACTTGGATGTCCAAGGTCATTTTGAGCTATGGAAACAAGTGCTAACCGTGATACGCAGCGGCATCAGAAATGATCAGTGCAAGTTCGAACGTTTGTTAAGGCCGGCTTGTAACACACGCTCGAAGGGTGATATGAGAAACAATAGCGCAAACAATAACTTGCAAGGTCCTTGTTTCTTAGCTCCGCCCTGACCAGTTCATGAGCCAAGCAGTATTCTCTGCCGAGGAAAGCACCCACAATCTCTGACCAATGAGAGCCACTCCGCGTCTCGAGTCACGCTTGGTCGCTAATTTTACTGATCTATAATTTTGACTGCACTGCAAGTAAATGTCCCGAGAATAATAGGCATTCCTCGCGATGGCTTGAGGTAAATGTAACTGTTTATGTTTATTTGAAAAGCATAGTTCGGGGAACACGTTGTGACGTTTATTGCCTTTATTTCTGGACACAAGAGAGGTTGAAGACTGATGACGAGAGCGAGAGGACCACTGGGCAACGTTACTTGCAACTTGTCTCGCTCTCGATGATCACATGAAGTCAAAAGAGCATTTTCATTGGTTGATGCTGTAAAATGCTGCGACACAAGTTTCAGAGTAGATGTTGTTACACAGCACAAAGTAAGAGAAATTCCTTTCAACGTTGCGAGGAGGTTTGTGGAAAGGAACACTTATGTCTTAAAGGGGCTCTGATACGCTATTTTGGTCTAACTGTAGAATGCTAAAAGACTTGTCAGTTTAAATTAGTGAAAACCCCCCCAAAATAATGCAGTTGTCTATTGAAGACCATGTTACTGCATTGAGACTATTTACTGTCTTCTGTTTTTTTACGGATGGCAAGGATGGAAATGGATTGCATTTTGACTAAATTTAGCCCACCGTACATTTTTCAAATTTTCGCACCTCTTCTTGAAGACATGGCAAAAAATGTTTTATGGATGACTCTTCCTGCAAAAAGTCGTTATCTTCGTCTTAAATTTAAAGTAATGTTTTGGGCAGAAGTAAAGGTCATAAAGAAGGTTTGGCAGCAAAACTTCCGTGACAGAGCCCCGGGGCTTAACTAGAACGGACTTCTACCTTCTGCAACGATTGCGGCAACAAAAAAGGCGGAACTGAGAAATGTATGTGGCAGGCAATTCTTCGAGCTATTTTGGTCTCAACAAAATTGCGAGACAAGTTGCAACACAAATAGCCTAGTGTTACACTCTAAGCCTTTGTCCTAATGAAAACCAGTTCCTACGGTCCCGAGGTTTTTTCGCTGAGGATTTTCTTCTGTAAAAAACGGCGTTGGACTCGACTTGAAGTAGACCACGAGCAAGTGGGAACTACCATTCACAATGACAATGTAAATCAAACTCAGAGCCAGATGGGAGGAAGGTTTCGTTTTACCCGGTGCTCCTCACACTTCTGAGCGTTTCATCCAACTAAGGTACCGTGCACTGGTTTTGTATCACAATAGGAGTGCAATTATCGCGAAATTTAATAAAATGGTTCAGGATATTCCTTTGACGGAAGGACGGAAACATATTCGGCGATTTAGGACACTTGCATTGACTGACAGATTAAGTTGGAAAGATGGATTTCCTAGCACACTCTCCTCAATTGGTCGTGGTCCGAAAAACGAAAGGATTTAAAGAAGCATGTTAAACATGTTAAGAGATTGAAAACATCCATGCGTTTGGTAATTAAAAAAATCTTGTATTTATTTACAAAACTGCTCCGTACTTGTTATACCATCTCACTTGAACTTTACATAAGCTTAAATAAATTGTTAAAAAAAAAACCATCTATGACAGTCAACACAAATCGACATCTACCGACAGAATTCTTAAATTCTTATTCGTAAACTACTGGAACCCTCTGCTGTTGCAAAGCTTTCGAATCTTAACATAAACATTAACCACGGAGATATTAACATAATACACTATTATAAATGTCCAGATATTAATTGACGTCCTTGACTTATTTTTTGGCTTTCGCAGTCTTTTTCGCTGGCTTTTTGGCCGCTTTTGACGCCGGCTTCTTGGCGGGTTTCTTCGGCGTTTTCTTGACGGGTTTCTTAGCTGCTGGTTTTTTAGCGGTAGGTTTCTTTGCTGGCTTTTTCTTTGCAGGTGACTTCTTCTTTGCAGGGCTCTTCTTAGCTGCTGGCTTTTTAGCGGCAGGCTTCTTCTTTTTAGCCGCCGGTTTCTTCGGTTTCGCGGCTGGTTTCTTAGGTGGTGGCTTCTTTTTGGGCTTAGGTTTCGGCTTTACTTCGGCAGCTTTGTTCACTTTGAAAGATCCCGAAGCTCCAACTCCTTTAGTCTGAGTGAGCTTTCCAGCGACAACAAGTCTCTTCAAGTTCAACTTGGTTTGCGTAACAACATTGTCTCCAACTTTGTAATGTTCACTGACATATTTCGTGATCTTCTGTCGCGACGATCCAGTGCGTTCTTTCAGCTCTTTAATCGCAGCGATAATCATCTCTTCGTACTTCGGGTGCTCGGCGGGCTTCTTCGGGGCCTTTTTCTTTGGGCTTGACTTCGCGGTCGACTTCGCTGCACTTTCGTCCGCCATGATGACTGATTAAATTAATTTGACAACGAGGTTTTCACGAGGAATTCGATAGCAAGACAATCAAACCTCACGAACACACCACTCGGCGTCGCTTGGGGAGAAGTGACGCAGCAACGAACGCGCATCTTATTCATACATAGTATGCGGACCACTGAGGAAACAATCACGAAGCGCAGCCATTTCAGACCGCCATTGGGTTTGTTGTGCTTCTTCCTCCAACTTTTCGTCAAATTTACGACAATCCTTTCCGCTGATTGCAAAGGAAAGGGTAGCAGTCGAAAGTAATTTAGTGTGGGCTTCTGACCACGGTAAGTTTTGGTCAAATACCTTTTAGGGTTTTCTGTAGTTTAACGATTACTGCAAAAGTCCGTTTTGGTTTAGTTTGACATTTTGCAAAGAACGTCTTACAGCTTTGGCGCGATTCGCAGAATTGTTACTTTTTGAATGATTTATAAGAGTTTAACCATCCTAGTTTGCATTTAGTCTAGAAAGAATGGTTGGGAACAGATAATAGTGTGTTCAAAGTTTCATTAAATGTAGGCAACAAACACATCTCGAGAAGTGCCAGCAAGCTGTCGTAATTGCTTTCCTCGTAAACATTTCCCCTCAAATCCCAATAATTCCAATATTTTGCTCCTCTAGACGTTGAAAACACTTTTGATAATCAATTTTACTCGTTTTCGTTGGTTTTTGGTCGTTATTTTGTTATCTCAAGCTTCCAAAGTCACGGGTGTGTAGTATTTGTTTGAAATGATCTTAGCGTCGCGTCTCGTTTGATCCGAAAATTCTATTCAACTTTGGATCTTCCGCTAATTTCGAACTGAATTTTCTCTGATACCACGGAAAAAGAGCTCTATCAAGCAACATATGAAGTCTTAGTGGTGTTTCCTTAATATTAGGGGATTCTTGCGTTCTTTTGGGCTAGAATATGTGGGGAACTTCAGTGTATTTTGATAGGAACTAATTTGTGTCAACGCGAACCTTGCAGCTCCCTCACGTTCATGTTCCTTCTTGACTTTCATTTACAACCGCCTTTATTTCACGGTTTAATTGGGCTATGAAAGGAATTTTTATGTAAGATGATTCAGTTTACTTTTCCTCGATACCCCATCAATGTATTTTTTAATTTGACTGTGCCAGTTATGACAAAATCCCGCAATTTTCACACATCTTGTTGTCGACGAAGTTAACCGCCATCTTGCCATTTACGGTAAGCCATCCATTATGTCAATCTTCGCACATTTTGAGCAAATTCTGCTCTCTTTTTACCTCTGATTTCACATGTTGTTTGTAATAAAAAAATATTGCGTTTATTTTCAGTGGAAACCTGTAGCGTATGTTGTGAATTTGGCGTTTTATCGTTGAAAACGATTGTTCGAAGACATCGCCTTCGACACAACATGCAATATCCATTTTGGAAGGGTCACCTTACTGATAACAGAGGAGGCACGTTTGTGTGTGTCTTAACCCTTCGTGACGTCTGAAATAGAAGTGAACGGAAATTTTGGCATATTTTGTTTATTTTTAGTATATTTAAGGTCTCAGTTATGAGGCATTTTATGGATAGTTTGGGGTACGGAACTTGCAGCGTTGGGTCAACTTACGCGAGATCGCTTCGTTGCGAGCTTCCGAGATTAGCAATATTTATTTGGAGCGTTAATTCAGATTTCTTTGGGGAATTCTCCGTCAATTGTTTTTGCGAACAGCTTGTAATTTTATTCTTTGATTTCAAGAGAAAAAGGCGAGATATCTTGAACTTTCAAGATACTTCAGACTAATTTAAAGATTTTTTTAAGTTTTGATCGCCGACACACCCTGTGCGGCTGAATTTCAATCTTCTCACTGAGCAATTGTTTGCGTCTTCAAAAGTGCTTAAGCAGTTTTTATTATACCCTGATCCGGACTTGAACATGCTGTACTTATCCAAATAAGATCATTGCAAGTTCTTTTAGTATGAAATTATGTCATTTTCATCGAGGGAATAATTTTCAAGAAATACGGAGTTTTAATTTCTGGAATGGGTACTGAACGGAACTCGAAACAAATTTTGCATAAGTAATGACGTTCTAAATATCTCGATTCATTCGTTCCTTTGTCGTCAACCCTAAAAATAATTTTCCTCTGGATGAAGAGTCCAGTAATTTTAACATGTAGGCAGAGGGGATGCATTGTTCAACAGAATTAAATATTTGCATTTCCAGATGAACTTAAAATCTGTATTTTCTACTGAATAAATTTATCTGGGTCATTAAGTTATAGTCCTCCTTTGTGCTATTGATAGAATTAAGTTGTGTTTATGCATGGATCTTATTTATTTATTTATTTTTCAAGTTCAGCTATTTTTTTTTAATTGCAGGGTATTTTAAACTATATGAGATTGTAAGCTTTCAGTTTTTGTTCCAGATACAGAGTAGTATTCAAATGAGTGTTGTGAGAACCAAATTTGACACAGTAAACTGCGGCCAATCACAACATGGGCAATAAAATGGCTAATCAGAATTTGAGACAAATACATATAGCTGCTGTGTGTGATTAAGGTGCACTTTCTTAATGCCAATTTTTAATGATATACTACTTACATTACAGTACCTTTTCCAACCATCATTATACTTACAGTATAGCCTCTTACATTACAGTTACAACATTTTACTCCCACCATTACTTAAACAGATTACACTGTAATACCTATGTCCATTACAAGGGCTGAATGCACTGGATTAGATCATTTACAGGCAGAATTAGTAAGAAATTTTAAATTAATAGTTCTTCGTATCATTTATTTGTGTTGTGTTTGAATATGGTACACTTAATTTTACCTCTGATTGCAAATTACTACAGAAGCAGAGGACGGGTGAAACTTTCAGTGCTCTTCTTTGGAACATGAATCAATTGGGGAGAGAGAGACGGTGTGCAATTTGCAGTGTGTATGGTACATCCTTCAGGTTAAGAGAAAATTCAAAATTATGCCTAGAAATAAGGCCTTCGTTTTTGTTGATGAATACCTTATTATAGGAAATTAACAATGCACTATATTAACACGATCTTACAAAATTGGCATTAATTTAATGTATCTTAATTAATGTCGATGTAAATTTAATGCACGCTATTATACAACATTGTTACTTTAAAGCACCTTTATTTCATTACAAAACCTTATTAGTTCATGACTCCACTATTGGCTCTTCAGAGTCACTATCTGACAGGATGTCTTCGTGTAAAATCGAGTTCAAAATGTCTCTTGATTGACCTTGATACTCCTCTGTCTCCCCGAGAGGATAGCTCACTTTCTCTGTTTTCCTCTTTAAAATTTCCGATGCTTCTTTTTCTCCATGAGACATATGTATGTTGAGATTTTGTGAGTGCAGCAAATTTGTGTCACTGCAGCAAACTGCATTTTGGTTTCCGTCAATCAAACGAGTGAGCAGCTCTTGGTGATTTCACGGAGGCTTTGAAACATCTTTTGAATTGATAGGGTCTAGTTAGGCTTCAAAACCAAATTTTCGGCTTTAAAAAAAAAGTTAGAAACATCCGTGCACTTGTCTTGGAAGGTTTTATTGACGGAAGCCAAAACGCAGTTTGGCATTCAGAAATGTAAAGTGCGAGTTGTTTTGCACCTTGCTACTGCACATGCAGTGCCTGTAATGCCCTCCTGTGTCAAACAGTGAGTGCACACTATGAATGAAAATACCAGTCAACATGGCATTGGGAATGGTCTTCATGACTTCATGCTTGTCACGTGCATAAATGTTGGGCACCACTGTTTTCAGATTTTCAACGTTCATTTCTGCTTCTCAGCACTCTGTTAAAAAAAAAATGAACAAAATTATCAGTTTGGGAAGTTTAGTTTTTTCCAACCCATTTAGCTTTGAATCACGCCAGTTGGTAGCTGTTAGCAAAAGCGGTGCAGTGTAGATTTCTCAATCTGCTATTTCTTTATACAAAGTCATGTAACCTTTCGTATTATTTTGTATCCTTTTAGGGCTGGGGCATATAGCTGCAGGGATGGCTTGTTGTGGTCCTTTACTTGCACAAATTTTATAACCTTGGTGCTTTGAATTAGAAATGTGTTAGAGTTGGTTATCAGGTTATCAATTTGCTTGACCAGTGTCCAGGCAAGAAATTAAATACAAAGAAGTGGTGATCACGAGGCAAAGCCAAGTGGTTATAGACCCGAGAAAACATGACCTGCTCTGACTAACGATGAAACCTGATCTGCTCCTACCAAGGGGGAGTGTTTTATCAGGTTTTAAAGCTCATGCACATGACGTTTTATTGGTGAATTGATATGCTGTCAGGCTCATGAATTATAAATGAGGTTTTCAAAGAATAATTAATTATTTTTCACTTGGTAGGCATTTTGAGACATCTTCTAAAAATGTATGCATTTGCAGTAATTAATTATATAATGTGCTGAACTGATTGGGTATGATCTATTAAAAAACAGTGCTTCATTGCACTGCTGGCACCCCCCTCCCCCACTAAATCAAATAGATGCCATTAATTTTTGCCCTGCATCTGTCTTGTAGATAATTGATACCAGACATCCTGATGTCTAAATTAAGAAGTACAGTGTATAGAATATTGAAAATACTGGGACCTTTGCCTTTTTTTTGTTGTTACTATGTTTTCAGTTCATCTGGGATCTATAACTGATTATATATAATAATGAGCTGAGATATATAATTACGTCTCGATTAGCTTGCATAGACGGAATTCATAAATGGCGGCCCATAAATTATGGCATCATCTTTATGCTAATTAGATTTATCAGCCCCCTTTTAAAGCGAAAATTCCTTTCAATTTTTTATATGATGACAAGGCTGGTGAGGGTAATTAGCATAAAGAGAAAATAATAATTTATTAGCCACCATTTATGAATTTGGTTTATGATCTGTTGGAGTACAGTCGCGTGAATTGCATCATAAACAATGTTTTTTGTTTTCTGTATCTTCATTATATAAAATAAATAGATTCCATGTTGCCTTGGGTTTTTCCAGTTTTTGTCAGTAATAGATGATTCATAAGACATCAAAATGCATCCTTGTCCTTAGTTTTATTGATTAAAACAGTTTTGTTGTGCAAAGGCATGCAAAAAAACAGGGATAAATTCATTGTATTCATTCATAGCAAGTAGTTTGCAACCAGTCTCTAGAGACAGAGACAAGTGTAACATTGGTGAAATGTACAGTTGCTGGTTGATGAACAAAAGGTTAGGGCTTGAATTTAAGGAGGGTTGAAAGGGTTTTTCACAATGAAAATGGGTGTCCCATGGCAAAAGATTACAACCTGTCGATCCTTTCAGAAGGGCAACGTCTTGATATCTGTATAATACATAGTCTGGCATTTTTGAAAGAGTGTTTGCTAGGTCCTGACTGTTGCCATGGTAAGGGTGTTGAGGTGCTCAAAGACCCTCTAAAACTCAGTTTTCGGAAAATATCATAAAAACTAATTCGGTGACCCAATTTTCAAGTTTCGGAAACCCCATCAAATTCTCTAACCAAAGACGTGATATGGGACAAAACTGTGTAGTAGAATTTGAGTTACTAACTTATTAAACCGCTGTAGAAGAATGGAAAAAAAAAATCAACTCAATAATTTTTTTAAAAATTTCCTATAAGAATGCGAAATACCGATTCTACCTTGTATGCAAAAAATCACGGTAGGTAACTTTCGAGAAATGGCCGACCAATCCTAAGAAAGTTTACTTCCGGTTTTTGCAATTCCGCGTGACATTTTGATTTCCGTTGGTAGTAATTTTTCAGGGATGACGTGTGTGGCTTACCCGCGCGCGCTCAGCTGAAAACCCTTTCAAGCCGTTTGTGCCTCCCAAAATAGATGGCTAAAAATTTAAATACCGGCAACTAACGCAAAAAAGACCTTAACAAACAGTTTAGCACTGATAGAGTCATTTTGCACGCTGACCGTTGGAAGCGTTGGCAAGTGTTGGCAAATAAAAATTAGTTATTATATAAAAGTGGTTAGACATTCTAGTCCTAAAACAATCAACCGTAGGCGCCGTCTCACCACATCCACCCACCGGTGATCCGCAAATGACCAGCTCCTTAGTTGGGTCAGTACGCAGCCATTACAACAGCCCACGCAATTGGTTCAGAAAACAATAGAAGCATTCAAAGAAACAACAGAAACAATGAACCCTATCCCTAAAAACAATAGAACCGCGTCCTAATCAGATCCAATGGAATTAGAGGTTGTAAACAGCTGCGTGGTATCTGTCTGTCCTGGTTGGCTTGATAGCTGAGGGCCTCCCGGGCAGGGGGGGGGGAGTCCTTGTTCCGTTGTTCCCTTCAAAAAGTTTGTTTGTGTTCCCTTGTTCCCAAAATTAATTCCGAACTTGTTCCCAGCTTTTTTTATCCCTACAATGGTTATGTTCCCTTGTTCCCTGAGATATTTGGTTTTTGTTCCCCCGTTCCTCAGTTCAAATTGGCCATGTTCGCTTGTTATCCTAAACCCCCTGGGGGACCCCCATAGCTCAGTTGGTAGAACAGTGTGCAGCGTAATGGCGCGGTCATGGGTTCGAGTCTCGTTCAAGGCTGGACTTTTTTCAGTCTTCTGTGCAACTGCTTAAGTTGCCTTGGTAACTGCGATGATCACACTTCAATGGATGGTGCTTTCTGTGGGCGTGACATCAAATAGCCTGAGGAAATTGGTAGAGCGACGAGGTAACTAGCTCACTCAGAGAAATTATCTGAATAAACTAAATAAAGTTAGCTTACCGATTTCTTTTTCCCTCGTTTTTCTAGTGGCGAAAAGATCAGAAGAAAGTCATATTCTCTAGAGTAATTGAATTTGTTCCAGAATAAGATATGTGATGGACCAGACCAACTTAAAGCTCGTCTGCGGCAGTGGATAAAAAAGGTGCGGCAAAACTGAACTGAACCGAACTCGGCAAAAATGATCTATTGTCTGAGCTATCAGACAGTCACATATAGCTCATCACACGAAATTAAGGTGACATGAAATTCACTCGAATCTTAAAACGTGGTGGATTTAATGGCGTTTATTTTTGTGCGAAGGCAGTAAGAGTTTTGCGCTTTTAATTAAAGAGCATTATTTAGATCGAGTCTGGACATTTATCACACCTAGGAAACAAAAGCTGCTAATCACAGTTTTTCATTTCGTTTTCGTTCTGTATTTCTTTTGTACGTTGTGTTCTGTACATACGCTTCTTGGATATGTTGCACCCACGACCTTCGTTAGGGGCCAGGTGTGCTATTGCTGCTCCTCTACGGGCTTTGTCCTCCCATATTTAAATTAAATCAAATATTAACGCCTGAAACAGGCTAACGGTTATGTTAACAGACTTTTGGGATCTATTCCGTTTCATAGCATTCTGTTAATTCTGCTCCCCATAGCAGGATAACCGGAATGAAGCTAGGGAACACGCTTTAGTAGCAGTTGGCCAAATACGCGTTTTTTCCGGTGCGAGCAGCGTGCACTGAGAAATGTCGAACAAAAGTCGGATCGAGACTATTTTGCGCGCTGGTTTGGTTCTCAGGCCACTGGCGCGAAAGCTACTCGGCTTTCCGAATTCACGTTCATTTGAAAAACCTTATTCCGATTATTCGCACATTCCAAGGCCGAAGAAAGGAATAAAGGAAATATTTTAAAGAGAATGCCCCCCAAGATAAATCAAAACAGGCTGAAATGGCGCAAACTTTTTTCTAAAAATTCTGGAATGTGGTGGTGTACATGGTAGAATGGGTCCATTGACCAAAGGTCAGACGCAACGCCTGCCGTGGAATGAAAAATGCTCCGAGGGCGTGTTGTTACATTGATTGACATGGTGGTGTTGAGTGATTTCCCAAAAGTCGGTGATACAGGTCGGTCCAACGTTTGTTGATCAGCAAATGTTGCAACTCTTGCACAGCAAATGTTGAACAGTTTGTCATACCGTGTTGAAACAGGCCATTCAACATGTTGAACATTGTTGAACGCAGTTGAACGAAAAATAGACACAAGCTCTATTCCGTTCCACATGTTGCAACATCTTGCAACATTTGTCGAGCAAAATATGTTGCACGATGTTGAAACCTTTTGTCACCGGGCCTTAAGTATGCCAAAACACTATTGGCCAAAATATGGCGTTTCGCACCGACGAAGACCCAACGCTCAAAGCAAGACCTATAAAGTTCTTTATGGTGACCATAGAATTAATCTTATCAACACAGATGATAGCAGCACCACGGTTTCCATAGAAATTCCCCCCCCCCCCTAGCTCACGATTCAAAGCATGGTCTGTCTTCAACACTGAAAATTTCACGAAGAATTTAGCCGTGTGCGGCCAACGATAAACGTCAGCCAGAAATTAGCTGTTTTCCAAGAATCAATAAAAGTTTTTTAAGCTTCCCTCTCGCCTGTTTGTACTACAGCGAGAGAAATAATAAGCTAGAGTAAGATTTTATGATAAGCAGCAGCTTGTCGTTTGCTGTTAGCCATTGGGCGCAAACGAGAAGCTTAATCTCTACCTTCGAGAAATACGGCAAACGGCAAACAACAGACTGCATGCCGCTTGTAAAACCATAAAAATTTTCCAATTCTGGCTCATTTCTATGTTTGTTGCACTTGCACGAAGGCCAAGGCAAGATATTTTTGACGTTGATGTTTGGCAAAGAGCAATTTTCAGCCTGAAGATTACCTTAAGCGTGGTTCGAAATATATTCACAAACGGACATTCTTCGCGCACTTACGCGTCCTAGAAATACACGACCACCGACACCCCACGAGTGATTTATAATGACATCATAATTGGGTGCGCTTCGAGGTAAATTACTCTGGTGCCTGGTCATTTACTCTCGATACTCTAGACCATCAAATGTTATCATCTTTTACTCCTGCTTTTTTTCGCGAGTTAATTTTCCGTCAGCCAAATTGTGTGTGTTCAGCTGCGTCTTACATAGTGATGCGTAATTTATCTGCTATTGTTTTTTAATGTTTTGCTTAATTTTATCCGTTGTGTTCCAGCGTTCATTTTGCGGGAGATGAAATCCTCATAAATTTCAAATTTGCAGTCGATTTAACGTTCTCAATTTTTTTTTTCACAACATATCTCGTCAAAAGTATTACACCGAATTGAGTCAAATGTAGATTGGCGTCAAGGCAAGAAATATCTTTTTCCAAGCTGAAGAAAAAAGTAACGCATCTGAAACTTATTAATTAAAATGTTACTTTTCAGGCGTAGAAAATTATGGTTAACTGCTAGTTTTCGGTGATCAAATTATTGCAGTGTTTTATATTTTGTACCTATATGTGGAGTAGCTATTTTAAGTTCTTCAACATCTAGAAGTTGAAAATTTTGTACACTAAAGAGGAAAATTATTCAACGCATTGAAAGCGGTTCATTGCTCGCGACAAACAAAGATTTGAACGTTTGGCAATTGAATTTATTACATGACTCGTGGTGTCAAGGTGAGACTTCGTCGGGACAGCTTTGATTAATATTATCATCGTTGCTTTCACGCAATATTTTCAGAGGCGGTTTTGTGATCTGGGGCCATAGATTTTTGTGCTAACATTACACATCGTGTATTTACAGAGCCACTGCCAAGATATTTACATTACAAGGACGGAATTTATCCCTCTTATGACCAAATGAACACAAGTACGAAAGGAGGAAAAACAAGCGATCCTCTTTGAACGAAAATCAAGCGAGTAATCAATGTGGCGTGAACAGATTTTTAAGAAGAGATCCCCTTTGTTTTGCGTGTCAATGAAACCAAAATCTAGATCTGATCAAAGTTTTAAGCTTACACAGTAACTCATCAAACTCAGATTGTTAGCTTTTTACTGAAGCCAACCGGAAATCATTCTAAACGAGTTTGTTTTACCACAGATCATGAGGATATCACTTACTTAATGGCCTTGGCCCTCGAAGCGAGATTAACCTTACCTGGTTAAAAGCATATTGAATGTTGCAGGAAATTGGGTTCTTAACAAGCTTAGTAAGTGATAATCGAGAGGAGATTTCAAACAGGTCAAAGCATTTTGAATTTTTGTTTATTGTAACCTGTCCCTTTGTCTTCCTGGGAAGGTAACGTGAAAGCGAACACAAGAATACGAATTACTTCCATAGGTCATGCACTAATTTAAGTGACTTCGACCTGAGTTAACGCTGTATCCGAATTCTTCGAAATTGTTTGAATTTGTTTCTTTTCAAGTGCAAGTAAACGACGCCGGAGAATCACAGCAATAATACCTCAGCCAGTAAATTTCCTCGATTTTCACCATCTGACAGTTTGATGGCTTTTGTATTTGCAATGAATAATAGCTATGCAAACTGGAAAAGCAGAAGATCTCGATTATTTTTATGGAGAATACCACAATATGATTATTGGATGAACCTAGGACAAGACTCGACTTTTCAGTGAAAAAGAAGTTATCCTCAAGAGCTTTGGGCGATCAAATTGAGGAAGCGTTAATAAACCATTCACTTTAACAAATTATTATAGCCTAAGTGCTTAGCTTTGCGTAAAACAAAAGAAAAAAAAAAACACCAGTAATCCCCTTATTAATTTTAGTTTAGGAAAACGAGGTCTACATAGTAGCCAGTGATAGTGGAGGTACTTTATTCGGGAAATAGTTGTTGGCAGACATTAAATTAACCTTTCAGTCCAAATCAGCTTGAATATTATAGAAACAACTTATTGTCTTCGAAAATGAGGAAATATACTTAAGTCTCACTGTGAAATGCGTTAATTTTATAAATATAAGCAATTTCCATTGTTTTTTAGAGTCGTATAAAGTTTCCGAGGCTGATTTACATGTATTAACAGACTCGAGGTCTGGAGGCCGGGCGCAAAAATGTTTCTGGAACTAATATTACTGATAAGCAGAAATGTTGAAACAGGAATGGACTCAACCCGTTGAAGACAATTTTTGCCAAGTGCAAAGAAAGATGCTATGTTCTTCAGTTGCGTAGTGTAAATGATTAATTATCGCCGGAGTAATTTCCTTGATTTACAGAAAGGTGAGAAAATCACAGCAACCGTAAGGAACTTCGTCAAATGCTAATTGAGCTGAGGTGATCCGTTTCTCGAAACACGCACTCTCCATGGAAACAGAATCTCGGTCGCTGCTCTTCAATCAAGAGATCGTCTTTTTTGTGGCTCTGAACAAAGGCGAGAATGAAAGCTTTGACACGCCTCGTTAGTATTGGTCGACGGGTGCCTTCAACACCCATCTCAATTATTAGCTACGGTCATTCAACACACAATTGAACAGCTTTGTAAACTCGTCTTGTATATGGGTAGCGACTGATCAGTTACCCGTTCAATTAAGCTATGCGAAGCGAGCATCGAAGGCAATAAAGCATGGATCTTATGGGGCACCATTATTTGTATTCCTCGCAACATCGCCCGTATCGCCTGGCGGGCGTCAGATACGGGGCCGTAGCACCGTATCAAGTCCTGACAATTCCTCGTTGCACCTGTGAGTGCTACTGTGACAGAAGTCGACCGCAGTTTGCCGAGAATGAAGGGCTACACCTATCAGGGGATAGGGGAGTTGAAAGCGGGCAAATAGACGAACTTAAAAACGGTATGATTTAATGCCTTCGGCTTTTCATTTTCTCGACTCAATTGCAATACAGGCTTGGTAACGTCTCAGTCGTAAACAACTTTTCATCGTGTGGTTTGAGTTTGAACACATTCGGTGTTTTAATCGGTAGGCAGCGTTTGTCACGATATAAAAGCTCATTACTCGGTTTATTAGGCTTATTTCAATCGTGTTCCCAACATTAAGGCTTTTAATTGTAGTTTGTATAATACTGTACGGATAAGTACGTCAGGAGCCCATACGATAAGAAGGGAAAAATATTCCGGCATCGTGCAAGGAAACTTTGGGAAGAACTCGAAAAGTGTCCCTCGATCATTTTTCTCTGACGTGATTCTTATGTGAGCTAAAATATTTGCCGATTTTTGATTCGGAGAAGAACGAAGGTAAATCGTAAAATTTGCTAGTTTTATTTGCGCAAGGAAACCCGGCCTATACCGCTGCACACGAAAAAAAGTTGCTAGAAATGTTCTCGTTTTCCAAAGAGAATTTATCTCAGAAATCTTAAGTGCCAATTGTGATTAGTGTAAAGAGCCACCTGGTTTATAATGCAGAAGATTATCATTTTCTTCTGGTGTAAGGTTTGTGGTGAAGCCTTTCGCCTTTTATGGAACAATACCACGACTGTGATATTAATGAGTTGCGATTTCTTATTTTACTTAAGTCCTTTTGTGTTGCAGTCAACTGAGTTATAAGCGACTTATCCCAGATGAATTTAATAGTAGATTATTGTTTTCCCCAACTATTAATGTAGAACAGGATTTAAACTTTATTGGTTTACTCTTCTTAGCAATCGCATTTCTTTTAAAGCGATCCAGTTTCATTTTTTGCGCTCATATGAAATTTCAAATAATACATATACTGGCTTTTTGGGATCTTATATAGTTTACATGTACTTTGCCTTTTGTTGATTTTTTTTAGTTCTAAATAATTGTTTTTCTTTTAAAATCCAATCCAACCTCAGTGATCCTCCGTGCAAGGAAGTCCCCGTTAAGTATTAAACGTCAGTATTCTGCGCATTTTTAGCTTTCTCTGTTATGCTAGAATAAAAATAGTTTGCACTTGTGATGTGAAATTAATTACTACGTTGTGCAGAGCTAAACTCTAATTTACCAATTATATTTTGTGCTCTTTTTTTGTTAATAGATTCGCGTCACAGTTCGAAAAAGCCAAATCAGAGCTTAATCTGTAATCTAGCGTTGTGAGCTTTACTAAAGAAGCTTCTCTTATCTTCTCTAAAGAAGTCTTGTGGAAGCCCGATTTTGTTCAAGTTAAATTTTAAACAATAGCTTGGCAAACGGGCTCATCTATTAATTGGTGTTCATTTCAAATTTGATGCTTGACGTGAACGTGGAGCGTGCGTGCGACTAGAAATATCAACGTAGCCTTTTATTCCATGTGATTGTTTTCCGATATCTGCGATATGCCACTCGTTTGCAAATCGAATTCGACGTAAAATTCAAGGTAATTAACTTCAAATGATCTCTTCGTTGCGCGAAGTTTGTTCAGCTGCCAGGTTCATAAAACACTAGACCCGCTTTTGGAGATCATGGCAGTTTCGAAAAACACACAAAAACCAAATCTTAATATTAACTTTGATGCAAAAATTCGCATCAGCCAAATATTTCTTAATTGCCTCCACCATTATGGTGCCCTTTTTATTTTCGGGCTAAACGCTTTCAATTTGTCTGGAGAATTTTTCTTTATACTTTCAATTCTTACCTTGAGGACTGTCGCACAAATTAACAAGAATGTGTCATTTGCCATTGAAGAGATTAACTAGCATCATTTTTTTTAAAATCAATCGTTGATTTTCACGAAAATAACCATTACAAAAAAAGCGGCGCTCAAGGCGAAAGGTTTCCCTTTCAAAAAGGTTTCCCTTTCACATGATATTTAATCGAGGTGCAAGGGCTATCCGCGGCGATCGTTTCAGCAGAATGTTTTCTCATCAGGGCTTATCAACGTCCAACATCCATAAGATCATAAGCTCTGAATAACCGACTATTCTTGGGAGATTCATAGCTGCCGAGGTATTAGTCATGTGCTACAGCCAAGACAGTTCCTGTTGGCTTGAAATAATCTTCTAAAACGCAGAAAGATTCCCGGCTATCGTCAATACCTATTCTCTCTCTAATATAAAATTTTTGAATTATTATTAGCTGATCATGTAACTTGATTTTATTTTCTGATTAAAATGAAGTTAAAACTGAGCGCAAATTCTCTCTTGCCTGTAAATTTGAGTTCCTCTACCAGTACAATGTGAAAATTACAGCCGCTGAGGAACGATTTTTTTCCACCTTCGAAAAATGAAAATCCATTATGTTAATAAAGCGTTTAATAAGTGAACCCAATTAGCCAAAAAAATTTGAATGATTTTAGATCCGTAGTGCCGTACCAGTCTAAAACTCGCCCGCAGTTTATGTATTTGTTCTTTTTGTGGTGTCCACATCGTTGAATTCAAAAGGCGCAGATCATATGAAAATTTGTCGCCCATCTTGTTCGTTCGTAGTTTCCCTTGCACCCGCTAATTCGGGCGATAACTGAGGAAGCAAACTTAAGATTAGCAAAGTAACAGGTCAAAGCTTCACACTGAGTTTAATTGGTCCCAGAGTCTTGGAGTTATTATTTTATTGCTAAGGCAATTATTACAGTCGTGCACAAATGTATTTAGAGGGATTAAATACCAAGAATTGACTGATCTAGATTCACTGCTACAAAATTTAATCGACCAGTTTTGTAATATTTTCAGTGGTCATTCAAACTCGACTAATTAAACACAAGACGATCTCGTTCTCTTGCTCAATAATTGGCGATCCTTCCCTATGTGCAGTTTAATAAATGAACAAAGGCGAGCGTTCGGTGAATGATTGATTTTACTCTTGTATGTAGAAGTCGTCATTCTTTGATGACACTGCAAGCCAGTTTCTTTTCTCACCTTTTGCGCAATATTCACACATACGCGCAGCTGAGACCAAACATTGTGATTCTGTTATGCTGTGTCAACGAGATATGCCAAACAAGTAAACAGTGCCTTTCGCTTCTTAAACAAGGCTATGTTAGAAGCGCAGTTGTTTTGGACTATTGGACATGCATTATTGGAAGGGGCCTTTTCCTAGCACTTGCTTCCCTCTAAAACGTCGTAAAATCCGCAGTCGCACTTGGTAGCTAACATTGCTGAAGTAGTTAACGTAGCTAACTCTAGGCCAATCAGAACGTATGGAAAAAAACATTGACGCTCCCTCTAAAACCGTAACTGGAGTCACAGCTTGTGAAAAACACTGTAAACGTAGCTAAGGCAAATAGCCAATAGCATTTCGAGGCAAAAACCTCTCATTCATTCCTCCAAAACGCCCAGGCATTGCACCTTTTATAGCGCAGGAAACACAGCTGAGGTATATAACCAACCAGTCAGAATTCGAAGAGAAAATGAACCCACTTTCTGCGCACGGCTCATTTACCTAGTGTAGGTTTTGATGCCAGCATATTTTCTTCGCTTGGTAATATCACAGATACACGAGAATTTGTCTTTTCAACTGATGTATATGAACTTTGGAGGTAGATCTAAAAAGGTGAAAAGTTGTAGCTGGAACGCTACCATGTCATTGTGTACTATCAAGTAACTGGGGCAATCGGACAGTAGTACTCATTTGAACCGAGTATTATTAATATGTTCTCACTACTACCTAAGAAGGAGGTGGTTATTTAAGAATCACTTTGGCTGTACTTTCCTTATTGAAACCAATGTAATTCTTTCGCAATAGACCAAATCAGCTAACTCATTGTTGTACCCAATTTAAATCTCCCGGGGATGAGGTTCTTTGTTTATTGTATCCGCGTTATAATGTAGCTTTCACATTTAAATGATATGGAAATACTTGGAACAAAACGTTTTATTCCTAAAGGAGTTGAATTGGCTACAAAATTGAGTGCCGGAAAGCCGATTTGGTCTATTGGAACTCGCACTTGTATTACAACCTGTTGAAGCGAAACAATCTTTTACTGCGGATATATTTTTCGAGGTACTTTTTGTTTGGTTATCAGTTAAAAACAATAAAATACTGACCGAGGTTTTTTTCGTTTGATTTTTACAGGAGACTTCTGTCTCGATAAAACAGGGAGGCGAAACCGAACCACTTACAAAAGATGGCAAATCGACGAGCTTGAGCGAGCGTTCTCTCTCAACCCGTATCCAACCAGTGTGTTCAAGAAAACGCTTGCACTGAGACTGGGTCTGAGGGACTCGCGAGTACAGGTAATTTCTGGCCATGTGTGGGAAAGTATTGAATCACATCGACTGCAACCAGATTTATGACCAGCGGATTCAGTGAAAACATGGCTTTGGTTGGCAGGGAGGTTCTCACTCTCTCGGGCTAAGAAACAGCCGATCTTATTGAGTGGGGGGGCGGGGGGCGGGGGGGGGGAATAGGGGCTATGCAAATCCGTCCTCAGTCGTTCCGAAAGTTACATCCAAAGCACAGCGTCGTTTGTTGTCCTCATGATGCAACATGGTCTCCACCGAACTGAACTCTATTTAGGTCCATGACGTATGATTCTGTTGGCAAAATTATAAATATGGAAGCCAAAACCGCGGTTTACAGTGAACCAACGACTGAATTCTCATTTCACGGATAATTTTTAACAAAAGTCACGGCTCACGGTCTTCACCGAATCACTTTTCACGAGGAAAAAGTATCGACCGTTATATATAAGATAAGTAGTTCGCGCCTCAGGAAATACCCACAGTTGGCGCCAAATTGTCGCGTTTTAGTTCCTGCGGAGGTACCGCCACATTTGGTTCTCTTAAAATGTTCTGTTGTCTCTGAGATATTTCTAGCAATTGTTAAGATTATTTGGCAAGTCTTACAAAATTGTCTCGTCCAAGAAGCCTTTGTTGAAACAAGAGAAGATGGCCACTTTCTCAGGATTATAGGTACCGGTAGGTTATCGTGCTTTTAACGTTCGACCAATGTTGTACTTCGTGATGCCACAAGTGTGTTTCTTCGAGTTGCCGTGCGTGGAGAAATAAATGGACGGTTATAAGAGGTGATAACACCAAATTGAGGAGTCAAAGGATTTATACCCCCAACAAATATCCCCACACTCTGCTTTGTTAGTGCGGAAATGTTAAAAAAAACCCGCAAGTGTTTTACTCGGAGTATTTTTAAAAGCTGGTTAATGAGTTATGCACTTGATAAGGTCAGTTGCCTGTGGCCAGTCTTTCGAACGTTCCACAAAAAGCTTTTCAAGAAACAGGGGGCGTCATGAGACCCGAAATAATTTCGGGCTAAATGTCACATGTTAAAGCCGCTTCGTTTTCTCACGTCGTCGCAGGTTTGGTTTCAAAACCGCCGAGCAAAAGCCAAGCGAGAAAGGCCTGGTGGCTCATCCGAATGCTGCAGCAATGACACAGAAGCCGAGCTCACTGAGGAAGAACGATCTCACATCACAGAACAGGTCACTGAATCTGAAGAAACGCAACACGTTAATGTGGACGAAGTCTAATTTGCACGGTCCTTTTTAAAAATATTAACGACTCTTTGATGCACTTTTGATTTAGATATTATGATAAGTGAAAGTGAAGAAAAAGCCTAAATTTTGCTCGCTAGGTGCGCAAAAACTAACAATTCCAAGGAGATATTCATTATGAGCTTTCATTTGATAGCACGTGGTAGGATTTTCAAAATGTGGAACAGCTTGAACAATATAACAAACAGCATCTCAGGACGACTCTGTTGTGAATATCCACATGTCAGGAACCAACTTGTACAACACTTTCGAGTTCACTTCAGCCTCTTGAAAGTGAGTCTAACTATCCAACATTTTTGGCCCACATGTTGGCGCGTTTAGCACTCCATGTTGTGTGACGTCTATCCAACATTTTTCGTTCGATGAATGTTTGGCAAGAATATTGGAACGGGCATTTAGCCGCGCATCCAACATCGCCACCCAGCACATATTGGCCAAAAATGTTGGAAAGTTTAGCTTTATGGAAATGAGTTTGTTTTTGCATGCAGAGTACAACTGATCACCATCACTAGACGTTCGCACTTGGACTCGCTTTGAAAAAGAGACTGACGTGAACATTGACGTCAGAGGAAAGCCGGCACTGGTTGCTAGTTTTGATCTGAATAGTCACAGTTATGATTTCATTCACATACTCGAGAAACGTCTTGTGCAGTATCACAAAGGGTCCTACAGCAAAGTGCTCCTCGTGGTTTTTGTTTTGATTATGATACTATCATTATGATAGCTGAGCTCAAGCCTCAAAAATTACATTGAAATCCATAATGAAGTGCGGCAGTGACGCATTGCTCAATACGGTATGGTTTTGATTTTGGTGGCCACTGGTAACATATTTCATAGCGTATAATATAAGTAAAGATCGTTGAGGTTTCGCTGTGGGAAGGATAAATGAACTAAACTGGAACTAAGTTTAATCCTTCAGTTAAGAACGGAATGTTTTAATATTCAGTAGCCAACCACAGGGGAAAAATTACCAGCTCCACGCCACAAGTGGTTCTGTGAACTGTCTGTATAGTCCAGCCGCATGTTGAGTTGAGATCATAATTTTTGGGCCTTGACACAGTTTGAAAACGTATATATAAAACGTATTCCAGCGGGACAGACTATAATTAATAGTTGCCAGAACAAAATTCATACCAGGTATCTAACGGCTGTAACTGTTCATCAGTAGGATGCCTGAAACGTGTGCAATTCCACAATTGGTTTCGGCTCCATTAAATCCTATACCAATAGTAGAACATTTCAGGAAAAGCTCCCCACATTATGAGCACAGTTACTAAGGAGAACAACCCAAAACAGGAGATAGTAAACACAACAGACAAGGAGTACCTGTCAACCAAAGAAGTAAACCACGCAAACGCAACATTCAATTCAAATAGACAGTGAACGCAAGCAAGCAAGCGCGTGAGCTACGGTAGGAAGGAAGCTGAAATTATGAAATGTGTTGAAATGATACATTTACCTGTGGTGTATCGGTGGTGAGTCGGGCATACTTGGAAAAACATCCCAGCGCTCCCGACGAGAGACGAACTCCCTTCCGATGACGAGTTTGGATGCTCCACCACTGAGCTAAAGAGACTTGTGGGAGACAAACGTCGCGCACGCTGCACAGGGCTTATACCCTTGATACGAAAAGTTTTTTTTCTTCGCGCGTGTGGGGTACTCACAGAACCTAAACCCCGGGAACTTCGCAAGAAAAGCCTCTGGCAGGCAGGGTATAATTGACTATAATTGCGAATAACTGTCCTTTATAACAGTTCGTAAATGTGATTTTGCCAACATCAGCAAACGAATGATTGGGGTTTTTTACTGGGTGAAACTGAGGAAGGTATTAAAAAATAGCTTTGAAAGGGAGCGAATTAAACAATAGAAAACGCAAAACTGATCAATTTTTGAGGTACCGGCGATAGTTAAGTAACTAAGAATGGCATTAATCTATGTATTATATTGTAAATAAAGAGACTTGATAACAGAAAAAATAAACTGCGACCACATGTTTTCGTTTTTTTTAAATTTTATTTTACAGGATTTTAGGCCACGTATCGTTTTTCTTTGTGCGCTTCTTTGTTAACACCGAACGGTCTAAAACGAACCATGACGTCAAACACGTACGATTAGGACTAAAAATGGGGAAAGCAAAGCGTCATTTAGAATCTGATTACCAAACTTTGGGCGCATTTAAAGATTGAATTGTTCTCCAGCTGCCACTCGCTTGTCGCTTGTACTGAAATATCTGGTGGGCCGTAATTCTGCTTGCTTTTTTGGGGGGGGGAGGGGTGGGGGGGACGTGGGGAGTTTAAACTGGTCCTCGGGGATCACATATTCCAGAGAGACATGCTAATAAAATCCCGTAGGTGGTTTCTTTTAGTAACACTTCACGCATGTGATAAACTGGGAACACTTCAGGCGCATAGCCCATGTTGGAGTTTGCACGTGATAGGACCAGACGGTCGACGCGTTTTGCTGTTGTGTAGATTTGCATTTTGCTTTGCTGTGAAACGAGAGAAAAAGTGAACAAAATGTGCGAAGCGGTACTTTTGGTCACACTGTTGAACGTTGTCCGGAAGACTTGACCAGAAGGGAGTGGACCGGTGACACGACTTGTCATGGTATACCTATATCAAAGGTTAGTTGTGTCGACGTATCGAGAACCTGACATCGTCCGAAACAGAATACAGAGCCACACAGGGCCAGCACATGCAAATTAGTTAGAAGCTTTTGTAGAACGAGACACACAACAATGGGAGCTTTTGTTATTCAATGATATGGAAATAAGTGGCCCTGTATTCTGTAGTTAAGCGTAAACTTGTTCCCAAAATGAACCAAAATGTAAAGCGCACATGTAAAGCGTGCAGATGACTTTTTGAGGCTTTGTGATGTGTTTTCACATGATGTCACGGCGACCATGCTAGTGTCCCTAATCAAAGAACAAGCGGCTAAATACAGGAATCGCATCCCAGTCATTTAATTGTACTGATATCACAAATTTGAGCCTGCGAGAATGCAAACCCCTCGCCAAACATTGTTTTCGCTCAGTCCTCATGGTCTGTGCAATTCCTGTATTAAGCTGCATGTATCAAAGAAACACCGCGGCCATCATGTTTCCCCCTCTTGCCCCCCTCCCCCACTGACACACAAGAACCGGCGAAAGATGAAACAAACGTATGTTCGGCATTATTATTCTGAAAATTAGTTCATAACAATCAGCGTACAATGCAAGACGGCTCCCCCACCTTTCGGCGTGGATTAGATAGTTCAAAATTGGTGGAGCGGATCTCTCGCGATATTATACAATGATTCAATCCGCGATACATTTCAATTATCAGCCAAGAAATCCGACTGAACATATCAAATTTTTCTAGCTGATAAAAACATCCCTTTAAGAAGTCTTTAAACATTACAAGGAGCCTAGAGATATCCCTTAAGTTCTTTTTTTTTTTTGCTCAATTTGCTCGTTGGGTGCCGCTGTTTTATCCATGTGAAGCCAGAGCCGGAATCGTCTGCCCTCCCAGGCGGATGCGAAGGCGCACCAATGCAAAGCAATTTGACTGATCAACCAACCGTTCCTGAAGCAACTGGAATCTTGGACAAGCTTTATCCCATTCTGCTTTTGTCACCACCTAATTGCACTGATGCTCAGCGAAACAACACGACAGTTCCAACTGGTAATCGGAGGCAACTAAACTATGCAACTAGATGCAACTAAACTATCCGCAACATGTTGAATCTAATAGGAGAAGAGCAGTCTACGTTCTAGTTTCAGGTTGCGGCTATTTTACAATCTGCCGGGGAGATATAAATGGAGGTACCTTCAACAATCCCCTTCTTACTGTAAAGAGTGATTGTAATTCGTTCCCACAGCGACCGCAATGTTGTCATCTGCACCTCTAAGGGTTTATTGCTCTCGGGTGAGCGTACACCCCATTCTATGCATGTCAGCGCCAAAATGAGTTCCCTTAAGCGCAATCATTTCCAGCAAGTTAGTTCACAATCTGATTAGATGCTAAAGCTGTCAAAATTTTGTTGCGCAGCTGCGAAGGGATGTACTGCTCCCAAAGTTATGTTTTCAAAATGTGTACAGTTTGAACTTACTGCTGATTTTTGTTTTTTGCCAAAGAGAAAACGTGCCGGTTCCATGCCCCTACTGTGCTATGGATGGTGTGGTTTGTTCTCTTTTGCGTTTCTCATAGCGTGCAGAGTCCTTGCCTTGTATCTTTGTCACAACGTTTTTGAATGAAACTGTAAAAAAAAAAACGTTTAAATTGTAGCATTCTTTTATCACGACATCCTTTTCTGATTTGTTTCGGCTAACCTTACTTCTTAGCGTCCAAAATCTATCAATAGCATTAATAGTTTGTTGGATTTCCGGTGTATCGGATTGAGTCTCGAGTTACCGGACCAAAATAGAGCAGGTAAATATTATGTCTTCCAAATTTGACCACAGTGGTGTTGCAGACGACCTTTTCACATATTGATGTCTTTGAAAATGTTTCGAAACCCAAATATCTGTTGCTAAAATTGCTGACCTTAAACCGTAGTTGTTTTGTATCACAGGTATGCTTACCCCACCCAGAGAAATCCATTATCTGAAATACCTAGTGACAGGCGGACATAGGGTCTTGCTATCTCCCATAATGGACCGAGACTTATCAATAATTTTTCCGTCGAAAGTCAAAATGTTACTTCGAAAATTGAACATTATTTCTAAAATTTTCATTCAGCTGGTTATGCTTTTTGGAGACCTCTGAGTCCATTGTGGAGCGTAATGAACTGTCAGGAGAAACATTAAACTGTCATACTGAAGGATTTCACTTGTCACAGACTAAAACTGATACAAATCGTTCCCGGCATCGCACCAGACAAAGAACGGAAAAACTGCTCAAAAGCTTAGAGTTAAACGAAAAACTCACTGAAAACTATTTTAGCTATCTAAAAAAAACGTGAAAAAGTAATCTACTGAAACTCTTGATAAATAAAAACAGGCCTACGGAGTTCTAAATCCAAGCTGACATTTTACAATGTAAAAGGAAATATATGATATCTGGTTCTCAAATCAAGCTTCAAATTGATAAATATAGAATTACGCCATGACACTGAACTTCTGTGAAGTCACTTATTTTATTGAACAAAGATGAGGCTCTTTGAAGAAAGAGAGAAAAATCATTCAGATTAATTACATTTTTAGAATTGAAAATGAAAATAAAGAGAAACGGTTTATTTTTTCAAACTCTGTGTTCACTACATCACCGTCGACGGGTGTCGAAATGAGTCACTTCCTGGTAGGTTTCATCTTAAATCGACTTTCCAAAAATGTTTTGTCTCCATCGACGGAAATTCATGCGGTCAGTCCCGAGTTTATTTCCCATTTTTAGGGAGTCTCCAGTTCCTTGCGCAGCAAGTGCGTTAATTGGATAAGGAAAGAGGACACACGCTGAATATTTAGAGGGAACGATATGGCGAAGGTCTTTAAGAGAGTGCCAAATGTTCCTGAATCATCATGCAGGTTTCAAGTTTTACTAGGCCTTTATTCCGGACTTGTATGTTTCCTTCAGTAGTGTCAAAGTGTAATAATGTATAGATTGTCTGAAAATGTTGTTGCCAAGACAAGCAGAATCGAACATGATCTTCACTTGAGTGTACATGGCAGATTGTTTTTAAGTGCTTCGCTTTTGGAGTGTCACTAAAAACGCGCAATTTTTAGAGAATCAGCAAAACTACATATCACATTCTGTTAATACACATTAACATCCCAGAGCCCCGACATGTACCGTTATCTTGAATAGTAGCTGAAGCCGGATCCGACTCAACTAAGCTCACTAGTATGAAGCATTTTGAAAACCGCAATACGGAAAGAGCCTCAACTTTGAAATAAGGTCTAATACTTGAATGTTAACACTTGGATTTGGCCCAAGGACTCAGCGGACTCCAAGATTAGAACCTCGAAGAAGTACATCTGCACAATAGATTATGTTTCTTGATACCATTTGGTATTTATAAAGTTCTGCCAAATAAAATGTCGATATAAATTCCAGAACCAATTAAGTGTTATCTAGCGTCTGGTTTACGGGAATTACGCCAGCTGCTTTCCTGGGGAGTTGTAGCTTTTTGAAAGAACCCTAAAACCCTAACCCATTCTCTTGATCTTGAAGGGTGGAGCTAGAAAAGTTCCTGAAGTCTTTATGACAGTGTATTCCTCGGCTTAGGAGAGCGTAGAAAACAAAGTGAATATGACAAAAACTTGTTGAAACCAGCTTCAGTTTAAACGGGGAGACGTTATTCCCTTCGGCCCTGGCCGTTTTTCTATTCCGACAGTTAGACTGAGACGATCGGTTGCCTCATTTTCCTCCCCAACCTGGCTAGTTGGACATTCCCTATTAATTCTAATGTTTACTAAATAAGTGCTTTCAACAGATATACAGCTTCTAAGTGGCCATATATAGACTTTGAATGTTTGCTGGTACAATTTGCATTTATGTAAAACATTTGCATGGATCGCCTTCCAGTTATCCCCCAAGGGTGCTTTGAGTGAACTAAGTACTCTTTAGTTCATGCGTAACTTAAGGGAAAAGATCGTCTTTGGATCCTCATCAGAGACGATCTTCGATGAGCCATGTTCACTGTGAAGTGGAATCGTGCCTTCAGTTCAGAGAATTCAGAAAATATTTGAGTCATTGGGGGTTGAAAATGTAATTACTATGAAAAGAGAGAATATCACTTTTACCATAGGGGAAGCAGCCTTACTGAGGGTTCAAGTTACCAAAGAGACAACTGTAGTCTGTGAAACAAGTCAGTGTTCATAAAGCTCTTTTACACTCAAGACTGAGGAAATTATACGAAGGCTTTGTATATAAGACAGTATCGGTGTTCAGAAGTTAGAGAGACTGAACCATCCTCCATTGAGTTATCCAAAGTATTAAACTGAAGTCTCGGCGAAAAGTGAGACGTCAGTTGTATTGGATTCATTGTTTGTCTTGTGGCGGTAAGGGGCAAATTTATAACGTTTGCTTATTCCACCGCAATGTCGAAAGCTGCTTAATGTTATCTGTTTTTAATTTACTTGGTAGACGTTACGAAAACTGCAAAAGCTTGATTATTTGACTGCACAACATGAGGCCTTTGAAGTAATAGGAGAGATTAGTCCCATTCTTGGCTTTTTAAACCGATGAAAGCTTAAGCCAATTAAGGAAGTCCCCTGCCGTTGAAGGCTGTTGGATCAATCGAAACCGGTATTAAATTTTCTCCCCATAGCCAAAAGGGGTCACTCAAACGACATTTAGCGCGGTCAGGGCGGGTTGGAACGCCGAATTCTTGGCCATTGGAAAAATAACATAGCAATTCGATCGCCTGATTCGTGTGCAGCTTGAAACTTTTATCGAAGGCCCCGCAATGAATGAAGTTTTAGATTATCTCAATGAGATTTTCACCTCTATGACCCTTCATTTTAGCAGATATATAGAAGTAAAGGAAATATGACTGAATAACTTCTCAACGAAGTAAAGAGTGAATTTAAAAACAACAACAACAAAACAACCCCGTATGTAATTGTTATAGCCTGCTCTTCCATGGGATCAGTCTGATAACGCCTCAATTATTTTTCCTATTTTTGACGGAAAACCCGTCTTGATAGAAATGCACAAATTACCCTCAGGGGACCTCAGAAAACAATGTTCTGTAATATCAGGCCCAGCAGCCCTTGGAAATAATATTTCATTAAAATTATATATAGGAAATGTATATAAAAGCCCAGCAGGCAAATTCCTTGATGTTTTCGGCTGATCGGATAAGTTATCTGGCACACCAAGGAATAAGCTTTGGAACTAGAAACCGGGAAATGAACTAAGTCGATTTAATTAAAACATCTGTGATAAATATCCGATGTAGACAACGTCCAGTTCTTCGTAATTCAGATGTGCGAAATGTTTAATCGTTTTAGGCAGTCCTTTTCAACATCGGTGGGCAATGGCGCTAGCTGTTGTGTCCAAATAATTTAAATATCTTGGCCCAAGTTAGGTCGATGTTATCAATAAAAAAAAAAAAATCAAATGAAGCAAAAGTCATATTGTGTATTGATCATTTCAATCATTTCCATCTGAATGCCGGTAAAAGGCGCTAAAAAACTCGTTGAATTAGGGACAACTTCGTTGGTACAGAGAAATAAAATAACATTTCACCTGATCTATAATTCTATCGTCAACCACTGAATTTTACTTATAAAATTATGCGGGCTTACTTTGGGCCTTGGAGAGATTACAAGATCATACAAGGCCATTTAGATTTTGCAATGAAAACCTCATCAAATTGTGTTAAAGATGGATAAAACTACGCGGATCTTGGAGAATCTTCGAGACTGAATAACACAGCCGGCGATGCATCTTTTAAGAGCCGGACCACATGTGTATCTCGTGACAGTCAATCTATAGTAACCCAAATCATATTTGAATGCGATCAATCCCACGTGGAAAATTATAGGAGCTTTTTCTAAAAAAAAAAAAAAACGGAGGTTAATGGAATTTTTCTTTTAATTTTTGTGAAAGGTCTGACCCATTGACGATTATTCCAGTCAATTTAGAGAACTAATCCGTTTATTAGATTTACGGTAATTAGGAAGTACTGATGAAAAGCTCTTGTCAACTGCAATTTCACACTAATAAGTTCAGACAACCGCTCGCTTCCAAGACATCAGCAGGTCATTTTTCTCATTTTCTGATGTATTCATGTTTCGCTTCATCCCGTTTCAGTGGCCTTCTTAGCCTTGTCATGTTCAACACGTAAGTCACTTTAAAAATCATATTGAAACTTGAAAAACGCCTGGAGTGTATTTGGCACGTAGAAATAGTGACAAGGATCGACGCTGACCTCTCCCTGTCCGACAGAAGCCCCGCGGGCAGAGTTTTAATTTAAGGAGGCTCTGTTACGAACAGTTCCAGAGCCTCTCGAACAATATGCAAATTGCGCAAACACCGAAAATAAAGATGCCCGAGATTTAAAGTCGATCGTGAACCCAAAGTAATTTAATTGGGGGAAATACTTTGAAATAAGGTGCTTTTCCACCTTATAAGGGACAGGATTTTAGTCAAATGGGTGTGGCTAAGGAGTCTGGAATGTCACAAAGCAACAGTGACCTCAATGATTTGTTATGAGTTGCGAAGTACCCTATGTTTACCAAGTTGCAAAGCTCGATGCCGACTCTTACTTGTGCTCTCCATTCTACAAAAGACCACACATGCAAGTAGAAACTGAATTACGTAAGTTTTACCAATTTGTATTTCTTATGTAAAGTCTTTGTGGCAGTTACACGTTTGCCTACATTGGTTTTAACTGAGAACAAAGTTCTTCCAATGGTTGTGAAGGCCGTTCCATCCATGTCGATCCAGAGGATAACACCCTAAGTTATGTAAAATGTCTTCAGCGTTTTTTTTTGTCTGGGGCAAAGCGTTGTTGCAGTTGATAATCCACAGTCATCCATTATGGTCCAGTTCGTTCCCGGAGTTCGTTGAATTTAATTTATTCCTCAGGTGGAAACGTGATAAAAATATAAAAGAAATGATTATGAAGTGCGGTTTAAAAATCAACTGAAGAACAGAAAGTGTGAGGATTATTTCTTCAGGCGATAAAAAATGTTCAGAATTTGAAGTGGTGGTCTTAAAACTGGAACGTATCGACCAAATCGTATATCATGCGGTAAAGATACCGGTCTTTTGACAGTTGACAGTTCCTTGCATTAATGCCATAATCCATATTGTATTGCAAGAAACACACCTTAGAGAAATTAGTAAGTCGATTGATGGCTTCGCCGATTCACTCAAATGACCTGAACCACAATTGTTGATTCATTTCTTGAAGAAACTCAATTGAAGTTTGTATGTCGCGACCTAATTTAGCACAGCACTAAATAACATCGTGCTTTTCTAGGCATATAAAGACCCCGAAGAGGTTTAAAATCGACCCTTTGTTTTCGGGAAGCATCACTTGGTAGTAGATCCAAAGGGTTGCCTGAGTGTGGGTCGATTACTTTAAATGGTATTGCAGTATCATACATGCAAAACGTCATTTTTCCAAAGCTCGTAGTAAGATAAATCTGCCTCTGTATTTCCTGGCTGTCCCGGCGTTCGCCATCAGTTCTTAAAATACTTGTTTTCACTAAGGCGAGGTACATCCAGCAAGCAAATCCGCGCAATCAAATTATTTACGCATAATCTTGTTGAACTCGCTGATGAAGCAAGCAAACTCAACCTTATCTTTCTTTGCAGAAATTGCATCGGCAATGTTATAAAACAATCGGTTTATGCAATCAGCTATGCATATATCGCGTTTTGACGCACTTGGGAAGTTCGAAGAGCACTCAAGAAGATGGAGTTGCACTCGGCTGCGCCTCGAGCAAACTACTACTCTTCTCTCGTGATCTCCAAACTCTCCCATAATGCATAAATCGTTATATTCATGTAAAAAGCATGAACAAGTTCTTAAGTGTGGTCTTGACAGAAATCGATTCATCCCGCATTGAAGCTCGCTAGCTATATTTGCGAGTTGGCTGTGAGCTTTTCCTATCAGCTCAAAGAGGTACCGAAACGTCACTTAGTTGTCAAAATTGTGCGGCAGTATCCTGTCGAATATCTTTGTTCTTGAACTGGAATTAAGGCTCGCACTAACCCATGTTTAGCTGAAGTGAGCTCCTGTCCGTTTTGTTCAACTGCACCTTTTGGTTTGAAAGTTGCAATCAGAACA
Organism: Astreopora myriophthalma; assembly: GCA_014634185.1. NCBI lineage: Eukaryota > Metazoa > Cnidaria > Anthozoa > Scleractinia > Acroporidae > Astreopora > Astreopora myriophthalma. Next base: position 2,623,343 of record BLFK01000386.1, on the reverse strand, counting down.
CAAAAATAGTAAAACGTCGTGATTTTATAACAATCCTCACTGACACTGTAGTAGTCAAACCTGAATTAATGCGGCCAATTGCGAGGATAGGGCCAAATAAGAAAGCTAAATAGTAGCAAAATAATTCCAACGTGTATGATGTCTCTGTACGGTATCAACTGGTTTTGACGATTGGCAACTCAACACACTGGTACTTTTGTTGTAGCTAAATTTTAACGTTGATATTATATTGCGTGTATCTCGTCCTCATGCAACTTTGCGGTTTTTTCTGACGTGCGGATAGTTACTCACGTGGCAGATCGCCGACCAACAAGCGATATCGCACGATTTCCGTGTTAAACGCTATTTTGTATGATGTAGCGGGCTGTTTTCGAGCCGGTGAGTGTTTGCTGGGCGAGAACCTCAAATATGTGTACATGTAAGCTCTCTTACCTTCACTTGTAATGTGACATTTCACGCCGAAAAGGTTTTTAAGATTTTACCGGCAATTTCATATCTCAGTGGAAAAAGGAAGAGAAGTATTTGTTGTCCAATTGAAGCTTCATTTCTGTTCTATAACAGTTGACGTCCTCACAGTGACGGCCATGACTGAAGGGAGGTCTTGGGTACTTTCCACGTCATGTGTCATTTTCTCGTTGGCCATATCATAACGTATAGATAGACTTGATAAAGGGCTGTGTAACATTAAGAGGGAACTTGAGTTAAACATTGTGATCGAGGCGTGAGTGGATTGTTCGACAAAGTAACAAGATAATATACTTTTCTTCCTCGTGCATCCAGTGGAAGCCACCTGATGTACACGTAACATGTTTTCTTCAGAGTGATTCGCGGTTACCATTTGGCTACAATCTTAAGCTTGGAGAAAGTAAAACGAAAAAGAAAACCCTCCTTCCCGCCGAAACGACGAGATCAAAAATGAAGTCGCGCGAAGGCCAAAATTCGCCATTTTTCCATCCTTCCTTGATTTGGGGGGCCGGGGGGGGGGAGGGGGTCTTAATTTTTTCCATTACAGTAGTTTACGCCGGAAGCATCATATAGGAAGTGAGCTAACTTTCACGATTCCTCGATTACAACTTTGCGTGATCGTAACCAGTTCCATGTTTCTCTTCTCACAGGCAGCTTATAGAAGAGCCTTTTCTCATATTTTTAGGGTTTATCAGTGGATCATGACTGTTCCATCTTATTTTTGTCAAGTAACTTTGTGATGTAACTTTAGTAACCTCTCGGGCGTCACTCAGTGGAATGACAAAGCGTCGTGCAATATGCACTAAACAAATCACTAAATCTTAAATCTAATTGATCAGTTACATGTTCGAATTCAGTATTTAAACAAAAGGGTTGCATATCATCTGAGTTGAAAAGGTGTATGGGCCCCCGTTTTTAATATACATCATGTTAGCCTTGGCGATAAGAAAAAGTAGAAGTTTGTTTTAACGACCTCTTCGTTTTGTTCTTTGTCCTCCATTGATTTCGAGACATGATACGCTGATCAACTTAACTATCGTTGAATCCGAAGCTCAACCGACACGCTAAGTAGTAGAACTCGCTCTTGTTACCGCAACTCTTAATACATGTCACGATTCATCTCAGTCCAGAAGCTTGGTAACGATGTAGGTTGTTATATTTTCCAGCACAGTGTGTTTATTTGCAGGCTACTTTAATGACAAGAGAGGAACATGAAAACGACAAATTTATCTGAAACTTAGGCCTAATAAATTGCGGCACTACCGTCAAAAGTAAATTTCAGTGAGACATTGGGTTAGAAATACTAGCTCGCGCTGATCGCGATTGCTTTACCTTTTTATCACCTTAGCTATAGTCCGCCTTTGGGTACAAAGGTTGTTGATTTTCTTAGAGTGGGTCTTATTTAGGGTTGTATTTCTGTGGCCTGGTTAACCTGTAACTCACGGGGTGCCGAACTGCAGAACAATATCATAACATGAAAAACTGAGGCCCGTTTGGGATTCGTTTCGGTTTCGTAAACTGAGTGGAGCAACCTGTTCAACAGGAAAGACTTGTCACAAAGATTGACAGGGCTAATGTGTCAGGCATGTTAACCAACGCGTACCAAGATTTGAATTTCAATCAAAGATCAATGCCGTCAGTTCAGTGACTACTAGGCATACTCTCGGAGGGTCTCAGAAAAATATATTATTGATCTGTGTGACTACATTGCCAAAGAGCCATGGCACTGGTTACTCAGTCAGACCAGTTGAACGCATTTTGCAGAAGCCCTAGAGAAAAAAAAGAAAAATACCCGACAATATTACAAAAGCCTCTAAACGATGAACTGTGTGTTCACGATTTGGGCGTTGATCAGCTGCAGACACAACTGTTAAACTGATCACTATCATTCAACGCTATATGTCCAATATCAGTCCACGACAGTACATCCTTTATTTCAGCTTTCATTTATCGACACTTTCAATTGGATTTTATCCACCGATTCACGAGTTAAAACCCCTTTCGCAGCGAATTAAAACACTGTACATCGTCACATTTGAAAGGATTTCTCCGAGTTGCTACTCTTAAGCATTCATTGAACTCTGTATGATCTTTTTTAAAGGCTATATCTCATAAACTTAACCTTTTCGTTTATGGTAGTTGGGAACAGTGGAAAAGAGTAGCGAAAATTACCGATTACATAACAATGGTGTTTCTACAGCAATTTAGCGATTTACTAAAAAACGGTACAGAATAAAGTTTGTTCGAGTCCGAAGAAAAGTAATTTGTACTCCTTATCTTAACCGCATACGTTTGAGGACAACAGCCTCTTGACATCCAACACTAAGATAACCGTGCTTATTAATCTACTAAGGTAAGGCGATGCTTGATATTCTGAGTAAAGGATTACGTGCCGGACACACTTTGCGTTGTCAATGTATAACTGAGCCTCTTTTCTTTTCAGAGTCCTGATTCTATAACGTGGTGTCTGAAATCTAGATATCGAGATGGGGGAACCCTCAACCCGTTTGGCCCAACTGAAAGTCAGTCACGGGACAGATTTCGTCCCGAAGAGTATATAATTGATAACCTCTCTAGACTAGCTTGTCTAGATTTCAGTCTTAATTACTGGTCTATCGGACGGACGTTACTAGTGGATTAGAAATCAGTACTGCCTAATCCTCATTACTACACCGTTCAGAATTGTTGTGTTTATTTAACAAAACCATAAGTCGGACTTCTGAGAAAACGAATTTACAAGGCGATTAATAAGTCGTAAGAATGTTCGAGCCTTCCCTTTTGGAAGAAAGCAAACAACGATTTTAGTCTCAAATTTGTCTTTTGCAACCACTAAATCGCAGTAGTACAAGAAAGTGCTTAACTAAGCCTTTAGTGAATGAAAAACGAAACGAGCAAAACTGAGCACACAATGGGCGCTCAAAACTTGACTGATATAGTACACATCTTGAAGTAACGCTGTCGATTCGAAATCAGCCAAAGGCCCAGACTTCAACAGATTCTTGGAATAAGGGTTTCACTCATGGCTGAATAACGTTCACTTTCAGATTCCAACACCTTGCTCACTTTCGATGATGCCTCTGAGAAATATACGTTGAACTACAGAAAAGGGACCTCTTTTAGGGCTGTCTGTTCCAATTTATAATTCCAACTCCTGCGTTCACTTTACTCTTGGGGGAGAAAGCAAAACCAAAAATTCGGCGTAGAAAATTGGCGTCTATCTTAGCCAGTCAATTTAGCGAATCTCAGGCCCCGGTTGAACGATCAAACATTTTCGTATGTTAAGAGAGGCGGCGAAACGGTCAAACTTGTTCTTCTAACACGACATTGGACGAAAATGTTTGATCTTTTACACAACGGAGTGTTACAGGTTTGTCGCCACAGATAAATAAAGAGGGTGATCTGCGATGTTTGAATTCCAACTGCTCCCGGCCATCGCTCAAAGACTGAAGCACTGTCACGCGGCTTACTTTTCTCCCTTTAACTTACTGCTTTTACTGCTTAGCGCATACACTCACCATGCTGCTCGCAGGCGCAGAAAACGTTCCGTTTGGCCGACATCAGCAAAGTTTCATATACTACTAAAAGCATTTTGTGTGGTGGGACTACTTTTTTTAAAGTTTGGACTATGACAATCTCAACAAAACTCAGCTTAGTTCCAGTTTTTGGTAAGAAAACAAGACCATCAGTTTTGTGTTTGTCTCCTCAGCATTTAAGCGAACCAATCTTTTGACTTTAAAATAGCGTGACAGTGGCCTATGTTTCACGGCTTTTGAAATATTTGATTGTTCAGGCCTTGGAGATTTTTATTTCCTCCTAGACTGACTTTGTTCAAAGAGGCAATGATAAATCTATGGAAAGCTTACTGGGATTGAAGGGGGGAGGGGAGAGGAAAAAGAAACAACAAAAAAAGTGAATTATAAGGAAGAAAGATTATTGATGAATATTGAACCACCCCTCTCTGGCAGAAAGAGGCTTTGAATGTGTATGAGTAGCGGGCGTCAAGTCAGTTGATATCTTCTAATTGAATTTCCTGGCATCAGTCTGGATCATCCCTTGATATTCTTGCTGACAATAATAAACCAAACCAGACAGGTTAGCAGGCATGGTGCTCTTGCCAACTCATACTAGTGGCTGTAAAATGGTACAAAATTCAATTAGAATTGGCAAGCTTGTTCAAAGCCTCTCCTGGCACGTTTTTTTTTTTATCTCAGATCGTGAGCCGGCGCAAATGTAATCCCTTTTGACTGACCAATAGGGCGTGTGTGGTCTCGGCTTGAGATCTTTTAGATGCAAATCGCGATATAGCAAATATTCTACGAATTCAATTGTGAAAGCCTTTCCGTATCCAGATGCGTTCTCTCAGTGATTTTATTCAAACGTGCCAAATAGTGAAGAGCGCAGCGTAACACCGAGTAATAAACTAAAATCCCAGGGAGTTTGGTTTACGCCCCTCGCTTTCATCGGAGATGAATTGCGGATAACAATTCGTGATTTATGGTTTTCGAGCTTTTAAAAGGGCTATGGCATTGCATGCAAAAACAAACATCTTGAAACGACAAATCCTGCTGAGGAGTTGCTATTAATACATTTTACAGTAAGCAAAGCTCTTCCTCCTACGTTGCTATTCTCTACGAGAACTCTGAAGAGCTTTTAATCTCACCCTTGCACGCTACTCCATGGTAATCGTACACTGGCAAATTGTTTACCCAAGGACTAAGCGCTTACCATAAACAGCGCGAATCGCAAACAATTGCCAATTAACGCGCGAATGAGACAATCGCACAGTTCGGATCCGGTAACTGATGTGAAGAGTGATATCTGTGGCGTCGGGACGGGGCCTCTTATCAGCTTTAATTACTTCAGACGTAATTAGATAATTGGACAGCTAACTTGACGGCTTGTTAGGCATCTTAGCTAGCTTGCCAGTGGCAATGGTCTTGGGTTTCTGTTAACAACTCACTCTGCTCTCCTAACGAGGCGCCTAAAGCTCGGCACCGAAATCAATGCCTGCCTTTTGACGGAAACACGCGCTGTGTTAAAGCGCGCGTCGGGAGCGCTACCTTGCTCATTTTGGCGCCGGCATCCTCGGAGAAACGGATTATGAATTTTCATCCTTCCTCGTATGATCTCATGTTGTCTGATGGCGAACCTTATGCGCACGCAGGTGGTGGAACTTTACGCTTCTCGAGCGCGACAAGCACGGGATTAGATGCAAATTTATTTCATTTTCCTGTCTCTTTGGGCGGTGTAGGAGACTTGAGCTCGGATTCCGAAGTCGAGATCATCGAGGCTATTGGTATGCAAATTTCCACAAATTGCCTTTGCCGTTCTTCTCGTAGCATCATAGCGTGGTGCAGTGGCTGCACGGAGCTTTCCAGACAGCCTTTCAGTGCTCAAACAAATGACAGACAATCCTGTGTGTCTTTTTCTGTTCTAATTTTTATCGAATGTGATGCAATTTCAACAGAAATTCCCATATTGCCAAAGAAACGGAGGAGCAGGACCAATTTTGATGCTTGGCAGCTGGGAGAGTTGGAGAGGGTCTTCAAAAAAACGCAATATCCAGATGTCTTCACGAGGGAAGCACTTGCGCTGAAGCTCGATCTGCTGGAATCGAGGGTACAGGTAAGACGTTTGAAAAGAACTAGACACTGCATCAGTGGATGTCTCTTTTGTCACTGAACCCTACTTTCCGTGTTGTCACTTGTGAGGTTCGGAAAAGTTGTTGTTCTTTGGAATCTTCGTCGTGCGATTCTCTCGTTGTACTGCAATCAGTATGGATTTTGTGTTTCGCAATCGGAAAAGAGTGTTCTCTTGAAAGTTCTTGTTAGGGTTTACTTAATGTACAAAGCGCGCAGAAAACAATTTGCAACAGCTGCCCGGCTGATAATTTTCTTGACACTTTAATTGTACGAACGTAGACTTCTTAAATCGTCTTCGCACCAGGCCATTTCTGTGAGCAGGCCTCCAAAACTCAAGTAATCGAGAAAAAGGTAATCATCCAAAAGGGGACACGGATTCGACAATTTAGCACTTGCTCTGTGTATTGGCCTTCTGAAAATACTACTGTATGTGGGCGCTAGAGAGTTCCCAACAGAAGGTGTTGTACAGTTTGTTTAATGCAAAGGACACCCTACCGAGCAAGTTTGTGATTTACTCCGTTAATTAAATTTGGCCGGTTGGATTGTAGTGAACCACCTTTTGTCAAATAGGAATAAAGTGATTGCTTTTCTTTCCCGACCAAAGACAAAATTCTACCACAATTAAATTGGATGTTTCCGCTAGACTGTTGTGTAGCTTTGAATACGCAGGGAAACCATATTGAAACAGCGATTCTGTTATCAACCAGTTACCGAGTCGTATTGGCGAAAATTTTGTTGGCGTCTTCTAGTCGCCTGTTGCTTCCGTTTGTAGCGCCTAAGAATGGCTTCGCGCAGGGAGTTTGTTTCGTTTTCCACGCAATTTTGAAGGCTTAAACTCTAAAATTATTCGTTGCAAAAGCAACGAAACACGCGCATTAATCGATAAGTGTATCTCGCGGAGACGCGCCAAGGTGATTTATTGCTTCTCTTTGAACTTGGCTGTGATTTATAGTGGCGTACGTGTCGCGATAGATGTGAGTTTAACTCCAGACGTTTTGCCACCTCATGTTCTAATCAGTAAATTAGTTTTGCGACAGAGGTGTTGGTGTAAATTGCGTTAAACGCTTTAGAAATTTGGCTTTTGGAGTGCCTTATGTTAATGAAGGAATGTTTGTGTTTTGCATTGTTGGGGAATCTTTTCATCTCCTTTAATGCTTTTAAACGGTGCTAAAGCGCACTCTTAGAAGGCCTAATTAACTAAAGAAAAGCATACCACTTCATGATTAACGTCGGTACCATTTTGAAATATTTCTTGGGCGTACAACGTGGTAAATATGTGTGTGAAGGCCTAATTAATAAACGAAACATTCATGTTTCCCCTTGTAGTCCTTTCGACGGAAAACAAACATAGAATTTGAGGGCAAATAGACATCGTTTTCTAACACCTTGGTGGCCAAAAAATCGTAAACGAACTGCTCTTTTCAACAGGATTACTTCCTCAGCTTAACCTTGAAGTTTTTCGCTTGTCAGAAGATTATAAATTACCGCTCTAAGGGTCAACATGAATGATTTATGTCCTGTAGACAAGGGGAAGCCATTCCTTTATCGCACAGCTGACTTCGTTTTCATCTTAGTGGTTATGTTTTTACACTTCCTAAAATAATTTACTTTAATATTCTTGTGTGTAATGATTGCATTTCTTTTAAGATCTTAAATCTCAAATGCTAGCTTTGGTTGTGATGTGTAAACATTCTTTGAGTCGCGTTTGAAGCGATGAAAAATGGGGGTCTTGTTTACACTGTATGCCGCAGTTATATAGTCTAGGCGCGAATTGACTTGTTATTTGTAAATGTAAAATACACCTTTGTGTATAAATGCAATTTTTATTAAGGTAAGTGAAACGAAGTGTTTTGTGTCACGACATTTTATGATTTTTCGTGCGACGTTGGGTTATTACTATTAAATTTTGTTGGCTTCCACGATGCCTTATAAAATAGTTCCACGTTTTTCAGGTGTGGTTCCAGAACAGAAGAGCAAAATTACGTAGAGAGGAAAAAACTAAAGCGAGACCAGGCAGGAGAGAGAAGAGCCAAGTTGAAAAGGCCTCTGTGACGTTGAAAATTCTTGAAGTGTTTGATAGGAATTTGACCGAGTCTCACGACGATACAGAGGATATAAATCACGATGAAGCTCCTTCGCCTCCGATTGTTGAAAACAATGAACAGTATTCATTATCAACGAATTCCTTCAGTATTGAAAGCATTTTGTCACGAAAAGATCCTCCTCAGACTGAGAAACAAACACCTGTTTCCGATGACATAGGTAGAAGCTTTAGAATTGAACAACTCCTAGAAGCATCTGGAGGAAAGCAACACAATGCAGATGAAGACAATTGTAACCCTTTAGAGCCTGAACTTGTTGCGACTTCATCTTTGAATACAACGGTCAACGAAACAACCAATTCCGAACAAAGCAGAGAACTAGGAAAAGAAGAGCCCTACGTCCAAGCCGAGAAAGATGAGTTGTCGAATTTAGCTCCATTTTATGTTCCTTTGGCCAGACATCGCGGATCACACCAAAGCCCACCAGAGAGGTACCAACACTCAGAAGACATGTCGTCTTGGAGCGCAGAGATGTTTGAAAACTTCCGTAGCTCAAGTATTTTGCGACTAAGAACAAAGGCAGAGGAGCACTTGAAACAGTTACGGGTATCTTATGTTAGCTGACGAACTCAAAAGAGTGCTTTCACATCACTCTGGTCACGGAGCCATTAGAAACACGAGAGGAAATATTTTTCAAGACGTGTGGCCGAAATGTTATGAAATTTTCAGTTGTGCTACGTATTGGACTGTATTATCACGAATTATTTTGTGTTCCTGTTAGTCTTAGTATTTAAATTCATACACTTAAACTATTTTATAGAAGTATACTTTCCAACGCAACAAGAAACTTTTGACGCTGAAGAGTGATGATGAACCCCAATCGCTCAGCTTCAAAAAAAGAGCAAGGTGCTCTCGGCTATTAAACTGCCTTCATCACAAGTTTAAAGTCTTTTCTTACTTAAAATAAAGGAGAACAACAACAAAAAAAACCCAGCAGTATTTTGCTGTAGTTTCAATATCTTAAGAGAGACGCAGGGTAAATTCTTTAGGTTCACCTATCTATCGCAACAGACGGAATTTTCCTGACATCTGATGACTTGAAGTGATAAATTATCCGATTTCGTGACTTCTTTGTTGTCAATAACTGTCTAGTTAGGGACTGCTAAATGCTGATAGACGATAACAAATTGTGAAGACACAACGACCTTTCACGTTCTTGAACTGAGCCAAACCTTCATCTCTTGCTGTATAAACGTCACAATTCCAGACCATGTTTAAAATGAACCTTTTTCAACGATGAGAAAAGTCCTTGTTTACTGTTTTAAAATTTGTAATCGATACGTACCTCTGAGAGATATTCAAGACGTATTTAAAGATAAACTTTGGTTTGTTTTGCTTTCGTTCGTTTATTTATTTATTTTTGCTGAGGTAATGCTGGGTTGAAAAAGCAACAGCCCTGCTTTGTGTTCTATTTTCCTATCTGCGGAAAAAAAAAAAACAGAACATCTCAGTCTTAACGGACCCACCCTTGCTTTGGGGTTTAACTATAAATATTCTCAAACATTGACAGTACCAATTTCAGTCGGGACGTTTTCTATTGTCAACCAGAAAAAAAGCGGGTGCTCAAATTTATTGAAAGATCCATTTGAAACGGAAGCTCAGTCTCTCTATATTTTGACAGAAAAAATGATCCCTTTTGAAACAATGGCTTAAGCATCTCGTATTATGCAAGCCACAAGAGATTAATTATCAGCAGCCACAACATCAACTCCTAGTTTCAGTTATTGAAGGGGAAGCACGTAGTTGTGCCCTTAATCACTGGAATAATTCACTCGTTTATTGAATTATTTTGGCTAACGTCCAGTTCTACGGATTAAAAGATTTACAAGTCTGGTATGACGTCGTTCCAACGTTTCTGACAGCAATCAAAAAAGTAGTGCGATTTGTCAACATTCAGAGAAAATATAAAATGATTCATTTAAAGTCTTCAGCGCGGTAATAGTAAATGGAAAGTCGATTGCGTAAAATGCTATTCCAGGAACTGTTTAATAGAAGAATCATGATCCACTGGAAATTGGGTGGGAAACCGCGGGTTTTTTTAATGCCCTGCCCCAGTTACGCCATTGAAAATATAATCAACACTTTAAATATTGACATTTGGCGGCGAACATAGCATAGAGTAGGCATTCAAAAAACATAGCATTTGTGGGCTTGCTACAGGTCCTACAGATGTGCTTAGATTGCGTAAGAGTCACTTGACAATTGATGGTCTAGTTTTTTTTTTAAGTTAAATATACAGTTGTCGTTTGCAAGTTGACACTAACTGTGGACAAAAGTCGTCAGAGTCCGTTTGACTAATTTGTAAAAATACAGTAGCTCAGAGCCAGAATTCACAGCGGAAACCTCTTCAGGGCGAATGCAAAACAGGAATTACAAGTTTATAACAAGTTGTGAGGAAGGGAAAAGCAAGGGGTGGAGAGGAAGGACAGAAAAATAGTGCATCCACTCAGAGTAGTTCATCCAGATGTTTGGCTAAATAGAATCCACACGTCAATTTTCAGGGATTCTTGTGAAGCGTGAGACCTTCGTGATGGAGAAAAGTTGACTTGAGCCGCTCTAGAAAGCTAAATGGTTTACATTAGCTTCGTAATCGTAGTGAAGTAGTCACAGTCGCAATCGTAATCGTGCGGACCTGATGTGAATCAAAAATCGTAATCGCAGCACCGTCGTGACGAGCGTCATGGTCAGGATCTGGTTTCCTTTTTCTTGCGATCTCGATTACGATCACAACGTTTACGTGGCATTAGTTCACCCCAGGTTTTAATGCGATACCCTAGGGAACTTACAAAACGACAACGACGACGGCTACGAGGTCGTCAATTTAAGAATACGCGTTCGCGTTATTCGTAACACTACGTACGCAACTATTTCATGTCGTTCTGCATTTAAAATGTGTAGTAACTGTCGAGGAGTAAACTGGTATGAGTGGGGTTACAAGCGTAGGGAAAGAACTGAAAATTCATCGTGATGTGCTTAAGTCCTCCACAGAACCTTAAAGTTTGGTCGTTTCACGTGTTCAGGAGATGACAGCAAAAAAACGTGCCAAAATGTAAAACGCACGTGCAGAGCGTGCGCGCAGAGCCGTTGTTTTTGAGGGTTGTCCAATACACTCGACTAGACTCCAGGCCCTAGTTGTTCGAAGGGTGGATAGCGCTATCCACTGGATAACTCAATTGGTTTTGCTAGCTCTTATCCGCTGGATAGTGATTTATCCGGTGGATAGCGTTATCCACCTTTTGAACAACTGGGGCCAGTCCTGTATACTCAAGTTCCATTGGAAAGCCGGAAGTCTAGTGGTGAAAATAGTAAGGGATCCATCGGTAACAAATAGATTCCACTGGAATGACAAGTTTTCTATTCGTTAGAGAGTTAGAAAACAACAACAACAACAACAATAACAGCGTCGTGATACGACGGTTACGGCACTAGTGAGAACTAAGCTTTAAGAGTGAATGTCTCCTGGGAAAACACTCCATGGAATAGGGTGATTAAAAACACTGCACATCTTTTCAACAGAAAAAATTCGATGGATATCGCCTGCCATCTCGTTCGTTACTTGCGGGTGATTCTAGGTCTGGTTTGTGGGTGTTTGAATGGGCAAGAGAAGGCTACGAGGCTTCAAAATTTCTGGCTGTAAATTATCATCTTTATTTTATACAACTGTGGCGTTTTTGCGCCTGACGCTCTTGTCCAATCAAGTTTAAGTTCAAAACTTGAAGAATTAACAGATTTGCGTGAAGCCCGCACAGAAATTCCCGCCTATTCTTCGACGCCACGTCACATCCCCATCTCCAGTCACGGTTGTTCATTTAGCGGCGGCCATGTTGAAAATGCCGAAGAAAATATTTCAATAATCGAAGCTCTTTTGGCTTCGAAATGGATGAATTACAGATTAAGAGTGATGGAATTTGCAAGGAGCTACGGCTGTTGACCGTTTACAAAAGGGTAAGCTAAATTTTAAGCGAAGCAAATATTATTTAACGTACGATTAAGTCTTAAATACAGTATTAAGATTGCTATTGACATTTTCTACGAATGGAATATATCACTGAAGGTAACAAGTTAGATGAAGCTTTACTTGTGATGTCTTCATTTTTCTGATTTAATCTTTACTTTTGCCTGAAAGTTACTGACGAAATGAAGGGCGTAACTGCAGAATAACCTGCCACTAATTTGCATGCCATTGAATAAGACTAACCTCTATTGAATTTTGATGATCTCTTGATGTTGACTCATTCTTCAAAGAACGCCACTAAATGCTAACAGCAGGCGTCAAAAGTGGCACGGTATTCCACCACAGTTTCTTTATTTGGAATGGCTGCAGAATGCCCTGCCACTTCTGACCGCTATCGTTAGCATTTGGCAGCGTTCTTTGAAGAATAGACTTTATTCTTATTTCTGTTCGTGTCATGATGTTTGTCATTTCAAGCCTGAGATCGCCGGGTGTCAGTAAACATCGGTTTGTTGCTCCGCCAGGCAACCGCGGGGAATTTGCCCACGAAGTAATCCTGGAGGTGAGGAGTAGTTCTGGGAATGGGGCCTGGGGGAGGGGGGGGGGGACATTTGTTCTCCCTGGGTCTTCTAACCGCAACGTTGCTTTGCACAAATGTGCGATATGTTTCCACTTGTCCACTGGAAAGAGGCTAGGGGGAAGTTTATCTGCACCTAGCTTGTGCAGCGAGGACTGGAAAGAATTGTGGACGTTTTCAAAGACATGTTGCGCTATTTTATACTTCTATATTCACATTTCGAGATCCAAAAAAGAAAAACAAATGTCGATATGTTTCACGGTCATTCATGTCGTTCGGAAAATATCTTTCTTTGGATAACAAGTACGAGTCTTGGGGTAGGGTGAGAGTCATTAAAGTTCGGCGGCCCATGTGCCACTTCATTAATTCTTCACCAGTTGCTGTTACTGTTGCATCCAGAGAATTTTCAAACGCTTCGGCGGTGCTTCGGCATTTGAAATTTCATTCGGGCTTTAGCTATGTTCACACTTCGTACCAATGACTGGGCAACGGGCAGAAAATGGTGTTGTGTCCGCACATTATCATAAGGTACCGAATTGTAATTATGTACACATGAGTTAAAATAAAGCGAGCAGGTGCTCATTACCTCAGAACTTCGGGAAAACTTGATTGCCAGAGCACATGAGACGAAAACGCGAAAATCTGTTGGTTAGCTCGGTCTCTAGGCTCAAATGGTTGTTTATCATGTGAATTTTATTATTTATTTGCAATCCAAGTTATCAGTGCACAAGAGCAAATAAAGTTGTTGCTATTGTTGTTATTTTGATGATGATGGTGATGGTGATGGTGATGATGATGATGATGGTGATGATGATTGCACTTGGTCTCGATCTTGTTCTCGGGCACCCCGACTTTGCCCGAATTCTGGCGTGGGTACATCAGTGTTCAGAGAATTCCCGTACTCATGCGCCGTGCCTGATCACCGAGTGTGAACACAGCCAATGAAATCCCCATAGCCTAACTGACTGACTGACTGACTTTGAAACATTGCTTGTCGTGCTTCTTCTTACGTGAGCGGTAGTTCAAGTTCACAACATTGTTTTCGGAGAAAATTATTTTTGGTCCCCGTTTGAGATAAATTGCATATGAACGGAATACAAGGGATAAATCCTTGTCCACAAGAGCAAATCTTCTGTGACTACTTTTATGTGACAAATATATTTCTCCTACGTCAGTATGGCAGAGCAGATATTTGTCAAAATAAGTTCGTTTGTGCGTCAGAAATGACTTTGGAAAGCAAGGGCGCAGATTTAGTAAAGCAAGCCGAGGATGCTTAGAAACCTGTAGTCACCCACACGAACAAATGTTCGCACGTGGCAAGCTTTTACGTGGTAAACGTCTACGTGGTAAAGTTGAACTTTGCAACGTAAAAGCTTGTCAGCAAATATATTTGTCACACAAGTAAAAGGCTTCATTTGTTAGCACGTATTCGGCTGTTACCGTATTAGGCGTTTAATAATTTGCCGACTAAAAAAGTTTAGCTTGAAAATATTTAAAATCCCTTATCGGACGTTGTTAAACTGAATGACCACTCAGTTCAAGTGATTTGTTTAAGGTTCATCGTCATTAAAGAAGTGTTCAAACGGTTTTATTCACACTTATCACTGTCTAAACAGCTATACCTTTACGGTTGTTAAGAAGCCTGCATTCAACGGTTCTGTTCATGTAACTCGAAGTAAATCAGTACAACTTAAAGAAATTTCGATTTCTTCTAAACAGAAGGGGCGATAAAATTAACGAACAAGGCTTCTGTTACTTCTACTTTTATTGAGAAAAACACAATTCCAAACATCCAGTCCATAGGAGAGTCAATCCGTTGCTTGACTTTCGACGATTCGAATGCGTATTGTAAGGGCCGCAAATGTTCGAGATTTTTATTCAGTTTAACGTTGGATTGGAAACAATGCTTCTAACGGAAAAATATTGTTCCTTTGATGAGAGGAAAACAAACTTGATGAGGGAATTTCCTAAAACGTCCTTGGGAGATTTCAGTGAAGAGCTTTTGATTTTCTAAAACGTGAGGGATCGCAACTAATGTAAGAGATGGTAAATAACAAACAAATTTCAAGGAAAAACCTTACCATCTCGATCCTTGAACAGTCATAGCAGCCGTGATGCAACACGATTTTCACAGTGAACCAGTTTTGCGGCCTAGCTCCCACGAGCCTTTTGCAGGTCACTGTTAGAGACAAAGGAACTACAAAAATTGATCTGGTTTTTGAAAATTTTTTAACGGAACCAAACTTATGCCCACAATGTGTGCGAATTTGTCCCCTGGGCATAGCATGATATTTTTCAGAACAACAGAATTCAAGATGGCCGTATCGGTAAGGTCTATTGAACAAAAAATGTTGTTATACCTCTCAACTCAAATACGCTTTCCGATTGGAGGAGAACGTATCACGTGCCATGGGTCAAAACTCACTAACTCCCTAGGGAAACAACGACTTGAACTTTCGACTCGCACGTGATCAGTTCGTGCACCTTTGATTGTGTGCCAGCCGACGTCAAGCAAATAATTTTTACGCAGTGTTGTTCTATTTTGAGTTGGGAGGTATAACAAAACACTTAATGACTGGCCCTTCGGGAAACAGTGAGTTTTGTTTCCCCTCGACCCTCAATGTTCCCCTCGGCTTCGCCTCGGGGAACATTGAGGGTCTCGGGGAAACAAAACTCACTGTTTCCCTTGGCGCCAGTCATTAAGTGCTTAATGTTGACTTATTCACAAATGAAGAATTCCAGGAGGATCACTTTAAAGTAGTTCAGTTGATTTTCGTCGTTGGGAAAGCGTGGGAACAAGTTTTCAAACCTTTTATCCGCTTCTTGGAATCTCAAAACAATTATCTTCACTGTCAAAACGAAGTCAAACATCGTTATCACTACATTTGCTTGTGTACATACAAGGTAAGTGGTTCGAATTAACTTTAGAAGATTTCTTTGAAGGTTTGCTGTTTCCATCACCACGTTGCTTTTCTTTATGTTTGTTTGGGATTTTTTTTTTCTGATTTGAAACAACTGTAAAATAGAGCCGGTAAACATGATGTGATTGCTCATGTACCGGCAGTCTGAAGGGAAATCAGTAAACCTTTTGAATGTCAAGGAGCATGATCTTTTCCATATGTTTCTCTTTTTTTTTCTTTCCCGTCCACGAGTCAGTTAAATCAGAAATGTTTCACTTCTCGAGTTTGGCCGGTGAACCTTTTGCTTAATTTCTGCTTTTTCCTTATACGCTACTGACGTTGCTGTGCTTTATATATTTGTTTGGAATTTTTTTTTTACGTGAAATAAATTTAAATCGTTATGAAAGTGTGATTGCTACAATTTAAAAGGAAATCTAGCTTAGAATAAGAATTGACCACTGCGGGGAAATCGGCAACCGATTAATCGTTAAGAGTTGCCCTAAAGGGTGTGGTTATCGAAGAGAAGAACATTTAAGAGAAGGTTTTAAACCGGCATTGTCTTTACTCATTTCCTTGCACGGAACGAGTTTTATTTCACGGCTTTGTATTTTCGTGCGCATTTGTTCAATTACGCGCATGTCGAAGCGGCCGCAGTTAGTTTGAACTTGATATAGCCGCGCACGTTTTGCTGCTCGTGTTGTATTTTCGGATCAGCCAACGTTCGTTGCCTTTGCATCACTGCCTTCACTGGTTTTCTTTGTCATTGCCAAGTTGAAATTATCGCATATAGCTTTATATTGGATTCTGTCATAGTTAGTCTGTGCACACATATCCTATAAGGGAGCTTTCCACAGTATCCATTTTAGATTGAGGTTTAGATTTAGTTACGTCGATCTTTCTTGTTGGATTTATTCCTCAACTCTTTCTGTCTTTCACGACAGTGGTTGCTTCAATTGAGCTAAAGCAAAATTAGTTGGCCGGTTTATGCTGATATCAAATAAACTGAAATTGTACCAACCATTTAGTTTGTAAGCTAGAATCAGCTCACCTCCTCACGTCTCCACTATAGTCGTAGACGACTATAGTGGACACGTGTGTTAAGGACTTTAAGCACCTTCTAAAGGGCAGCATTGTTATGAAGCTCCCATCTCGTCGATGTCAACTAGGACCAAAAAGTTTACTTTGACTCACCGACGAAAATGTAACTTTCAAATAGACGCAAGTTTGCTTTTGTGGTATAGTACCCAGTGAGCAGTGGATTCTCGTCTCGCATCCGCTTTGGTAGCGAAACGAGAGAGAACCCCTGCGAGCGAGAGCGACCTGTTCTCTGTCGAGAACGCTCGGATGAAGACACCCACGCATGCTCGATAGAGAACGGGTCGCTCTTGCTCGCAGTGGTTTATCTTTCGTTTTGCTCCCAAAGCGGATAAGAGACAAGAATCCAGTGCTCACAGGGTAGTGGTACATTAGACGTGAAAGAATAATGCCGAATTATAGGAGTATGTGTAGTTCACGTTGAACCATGCAAGTATTGAAAAAAATGTAATGATGATTTTCCTTTTGTAGATAAGCCTTATCCAGGTTTCGTCGAAGATAAGAAGATTTAGTGAGCGTGAGGTTGCCCCCTCTTCTCATATTAACTTGTAATAGCAGTCATATCTGTTTTGTCTTGCTATTTTGTTCTTTAGTAATACCTAAAACGAGATACAATCTTTATTATCTTTTCGATGATTTATCCGAGCTCAGTTTTGTTGCTGCTTTGCATGATTTTGTCGCTGACTCATGGATAGAGAGAAAGAGAAGACTACACCTAAGATAGCACTGATAAATCATGCGGGATGGGAGGGGTGTCAAAAGTCTTTTTAATTATGGCTAGATAACCCCACTCTTACAAGACGTGCATGCTCAGGATATATACCGGAACAGCGATGTGTAGAGAGAATCGACCTCATGATCAGTTCTGAGGGACAGGATACTTAGACCTGTACTATACTGAAGAACTACATTTCATGTTAGGCCACTCTGTAGTTATCTACAGCCTATCAGTGGAATACAGTAATCACTGCCTTTTCTTTAGTTCCTAGTACACGTGTCATGAAAGTTTTATCAATCCTACGGTTTCTTCCATCGATCTCGCCCGC
>BLFK01000386.1:2596163-2604719 GCA_014634185.1 Astreopora myriophthalma | reverse complement strand
ACCATCTCGATCCTTGAACAGTCATAGCAGCCGTGATGCAACACGATTTTCACAGTGAACCAGTTTTGCGGCCTAGCTCCCACGAGCCTTTTGCAGGTCACTGTTAGAGACAAAGGAAATACAAAAATTGATCTGGTTTTTGAAAATTTTTTAACGGAACCAAACTTATGCCCACAATGTGTGCGAATTTGTCCCCTGGGCATACCATGATATTTTTCAGAACAACAGAATTCAAGATGGCCGTATCGGTAAGGTCTATTGAACAAAAAATGTTGTTATACCTCTCAACTCAAATACGCTTTCCGATTGGAGGAGAACGTGTCACGTGCCATGGGTCAAAACTCACTAACTCCCTAGGGAAACAACGACTTGAACTTTCGACTCGCACGTGATCAGTTCGTGCACCTTTGATTGTGTGCCAGCCGACGTCAAGCAAAATAATTTTTACGCAGTATTGTTCTATTTTGAGTTGGGAGGTATAACAAAACACTTAATGACTGGCCCTTCGGGAAACAGTGAGTTTTGTTTCCCCGAGACCCTCAATGTTCCCCTCGGCGAAAACTCACTGTTTCCCTTGGCGCCAGTCATTAAGTGCTTAATGTTGACTTATTCACAAATGAAGAATTCCAGGAGGGTCACTTTAAAGTAGTTCAGTTGATTTTCGTCGTTGGCGGAAAGCGTGGGAACAAGTTTTCAAACCTTTTATCAGCTTCTTGGAATCTCAAAACAATTATCTTCTCTGTCAAAACGAAGTCAAACATCGTTATCACTACATTTGCTTGTGTACATACAAGGTAAGTGGTTCGAATTAACTTTAGAAGATTTCTTTGAAGGTTTGCTGTTTCCATCACCACGTTGCTTTTCTTTATGTTTGTTTGGGATTTTTTTTCTGATTTGAAACAACTGTAAAATAGAGCCGGTAAACTTGATGTGATTGCTCATGTACCGGCAGTCTGAAGGGAAATCAGTAAACCTTTTGAATGTCAAGGAGCATGATCTTTTCCATATGTTTCTCTTTTTTTTTCTTTCCCGTCCACGAGTCAGTTAAATCAGAAATGTTTCGCTTCTCGAGTTTGGCCAGTGAACCTTTCGCTTAATTTCTGCTTTTTCCTTATACGCTACTGACGTTGCTGTGCTTTGTATCTTTGTTTGGAATTTTTTTTTACGTGAAATAAATTTAAATCGTTATGAAAATGTGATTGCTACAATTTAAAAGGAAATCTAGCTTAGAATAAGAATTGACCACTGCGGGGAAATCGGCAACCGATTAATCGTTAAGAGTTGCCCCTAAAGGGTGTGGTTATCGAAGAGAAGAACATTTAAGAGAAGGTTTTAAACATTATCTTTACTCATTTCCTTGCATGGAACGAGTTTTATTTCACGGCTTTGTATTTTCGTGCGCATTTGTTCAATTACGCGCATGTCGAAGCGGCCGCAGTTAGTTTGAACTTGATATAGCCGCGCACGTTTTGCTGCTCGTGTTGTATTTTCGCATTAGCCAACGTTCGTTGCCTTTGCATCACTGCCTTCACTGGTTTTCTTTGTCGTTGCCAAGTTGAAATTATCGCATATAGCTTTATATTGGATTCTGTCATAGTCTGTGCACACATCCCATAAGGGAGCTTTCCACAGTATCCATTTTAGATTGAGGTTTAGATTTAGTTACGTCGATCTTTCTTGTTGGATTTATTCCTCAACTCTTTCTGTCTTTCACGACAGTGGTTGCTTCAATTGAGCTAAAGCAAAATAAGTTGGCCTGTTTATGCTGATATCAAATAAACTGAAATTGTACCAACCATTTAGTTTGTAAGCTAGAATCAGCTCACCTCCTCACGTCTCAATAATGCCGAGTCGTCTACGACTATAGTGGACACGTGTGTTAAGGACTTTAAGCACCTTCTAAAGGGCAGCATTGTTATGAAGGTCCCATCTCGTCGATGTCAACTAGGACCAAAAAGTTTACTTTGACTCACCGACGAAAATGTAACTTTCAAATAGACGCAAGTTTGCTTTTGTGGTATAGTACCCAGCGAGCAGTGGATTCTCGTCTCGCATCCGCTTTGGTAGCGAAACGAGAGAGAACCCCTGCGAGCAAGAGCGACCTGTTCTCTGTCGAGAACGCTCGGCTGAAGACACCCACGCATGCTCGATAGAGAACGGGTCGCTCTTGCTCGCAGTGGTTTATCTTTGCTCCCAAAGCGGATAAGAGACAAGAATCCAGTGCTCACAGGGTAGTGGTACATTAGACGTGAAAGAATAATGCCGAATTATAGGAGTATGTGTAGTTCACGTTGAACCATGCAAGTATTGAAAAAAATGTAATGATGATTTTCCTTTTGTAGATAAGCCTTATCCAGGTTTCGTCGATGATAAGAAGATTTAGTGAGCGTGAGGTTGCCCCCTCTTCTCATATTAACCTGTCATAGCAGTCATATCTGTTTTGTCTTGCTATTTTGTTCTTTCGTAATACCTAAAATGAGATACAATCTTTATTATCTTTTCGATGATTTATCCGAGCTTAGTTTTGTTGCTGCTCTGATTTTGTCGCTGACTCATGGATGGAGAGAAAGAGAAGACTACACCTAAGATAGCACTGATAAATCATGCGGGATGGGAGGGGTGTCAAAAGTCTTTTTAATTATGGCTAGATAACCCCGCTCTTACAAGACGTGCATGCTCAGGATATATACCGGAACAGCGATGTGTAGAGAGAATCGACCTCGTGATCAGTTCTGAGGGACAGGATACTTAGACCTGTACTATACTGAAGAACTACGTTTCATGTTAGGCCACTCTGTAGTTATCTACAGCCTATCAGTGGAATACAGTAATCATTGCCTTTTCTTTAGTTCCTAGTACACGTGTCATGAAAGTTTTATCAATCCTACGGTTTCTTCCATCGATCTCGCCCGCTCTGCCTAACCTTTAGTTACTACTAGTCTTTAGTTCCTTAATGCACTGGCAAACAGGCGAATTAACTTCTGTATCAATATTATTATAAGTCGAGTGCGTTGGCCGTAGCTATTTAGCGGCAATAAAACGACCACAGCGACAAAGCGAAGAAAGTGTTTCTTATTGTATTTTCTTCAGTTGCCTTCGATAAAAATCACGTCAGTAACCTTTTTCGAACTTGCTTGCCGAGTTGTCGCGTATTTAATTTTTCCAAAGATGAAAATGTTTCTTTGATTGCCTATTTTTCATTTCTCAATGGTCATCTTGATACTGTATTGAGACACGTACTCTCTAGGCTTTTAATGTAAACCCATGAGACTGTTTGATTTGACTTTCCCTTTGTTTGCTTTGTTTTTAAGGTAAAGTGCTTTGTAAGAACCATTTACTTATCCGCAGATTGGCAATCGGCCGTTAAAGTCAAATTCTAAAGCACAATGTGCCTCTCGGTCATCGCTTGTTAAAAAACGAAACTAAAAATAACATCTAAATAGCAATGTCATCTTCTATTAGTAGGGTATGTTACGGATTATTAGGCTCGACGCTCTTTTTGTTTCCTTGGAGAAAAACATTCATGCATTCACAGAACTACACAAATTTAAAACTATTCCCAATAGTGTATTCGGGATTTAACTCGTTTGGCGAAGTCGTCAAAATATAAACAAGTTGTTTTTAAGCTAAGACTCTTTCTCTCGTTTAGCCGCCATGACTAGAAGCTCGGTCGATATCGTAGATGCATTAGTCTTGCACAAAAACGGTACAGGTGATTAAGCAAGGACACGTAGCCTTCCTCTGGACTCTACACTCACTTGGTATTCACAAACATTCACGATGATATTACCGCGCTTGAATCACAGACCTTGCTGATTTTTCAAGACAGGATTTGAGTAACTGGGGTTGAAAGAAGCATTCAGTTAACACCTACAGAAACTGGGAGACTTAATCCACTGCCAAATAAACAAAATAAACGGAACTAATCCGGTAAAAAATAAGTTAATTTTTCGTAAGTTTTGTTAGGCTAGTCACTCTCCCACGCAGCCGTTCTTTGTCTCGGCACACAACCCTCTTCTTGTAAGGATAGAGATGGACCTTCAGATCTACGACGGCAACGTCAGCGAGAACGCCACTAAGTAATGGACTTAAATGAGAAAAACAATGGCTCTGCACGCGCGTTTTGCACTTTGGTACACTTCTTTCTCGTTCTCGCCAATTTGCAACGTGAATTAAATGACCAAATCTATCTACGTCGAATTTTGATTGTCTTTCTTAGTTTCAACACCGTTCCTCCCAATTTATTTCCTAGAAAAGTTCACGTAGTTTGAAGAAATTGAACGAACTGATAGAATGACGTTTTCGACTACTTCGCCGTCGTAGATCTTATGTACCCTTATCGGTGACGAGAGAGGGAACGGCTGCTTGAGTTCTACGTTAAGAGCTGCTCTCAGTATGACACGGGAAACTATAAGGGCGCTTTCCATTTGACAGAACTGAGCGAACAGACCGTGCATTTAGAAAGGCTTACTCTAAAACGCCTTCAAAAATGCACACTTCGAGGATTATGTATACTCCTCTGAGAGAATGTCATGAAGGAATATCATGCAACTGTTCCTTAAAATTGCTGCATTTTCTTTGCAAACTATTAACTGATCTGGCCGGCCAGTTGACAAAAGGGAAGCGCCTTAAGGTTCAATAAAACGGTTTGAGTACGGTTACCGAGCTTCATTTCACGTTATTAGGCTACTTAGTCCTTGTTATACTTATCGCCATTTATTACATACTGGTGTCTGGTGTCTCGACTATTTTCATTGTTCTGTATTGCACATCTGAGACTCGACTCAGGCTAGCTTCGGACCTCCAAGAACGTGACACTTAAGGCTGCGAGTCAATGAAGAAGTCTTTATTTTCCCATTTCATAAAATAAGCCGAACAAACACGGGTAAATTACAAAGACTACTCCAAAGTCCAGTTGAAGCTACTTGTCCATAGGACGGCGGCCAATTATGACATTGTCAATGCGATTTTCTCTTCGAATTACTCAGTCTGAATCATCTCAGTTTTTGTCTGTATTTTTAAATTTCATTTTGAAACGAGAACGATTCGAACTTTAAACATCCGCGCCAAATTTCAAAAGTAGAGCTAAATACGTACAAAACCTGGCCTCGCCGGGTAATTCAAATGGTTCGCGATAAATCAATACCCAGCGGATAAGCGCTAGCAAAAGCGATGGAATTATCCAGTGGGTAGTGATTTCTACAGTGGATAGCGCGATGCGGACCCTTCGAACAACTGAGGCGTCTAGAATATTCACGCATTTGTGTGCAGATAGCTCAAAGTAAAGATCCAAGCAATTTTTATTATCTTATTAGGAGGCTGGATTCTCAAAGTTGGCATTTCTTTTAAAGTAATTCGAAACAATTTTTGCTGAAAAATATGCATTTCAGGGGAGTTTCCTGCACGCTAAGGTGGTGCTTCGCGAAATTCACCAGAGAACCAGAGCTGTACTTCCGGCGTTCAGTGCGATAAGCTGACTTTACGATCATCTGTCCATCAGGCATAAGTCGTTCCACAGCTTCACAAGCAGACCGAGAAGATAACAGAACACCGCTTTGTCATCGACATCAGCTACAACGCCATAGCAGAGAGAAAGTTTCTTTTCGTATCGCCTTCTCTCACTTTCTCGAATTCTCGTTTGATTAAATGAGAGAGAGAGAGAGAGAGAGAGAGAGAGAGAGAGAGAGAGAGAGAGAAGAAATCAACCATTAGAGAAATCATGATCGGTCTTCCTTAGAGTCGGCCATTTCGGAACGTGTCATTTTGTAAGTATAACGAGGTCTAGGATATCGTTAAGCGATATATACATTTAGAGCCACTTTAGATGAAGCCAAGGCATATTTAAACTTATTAAGTGTTAAGGGTGGGTTGCAGGCCATAAAATTAAAGCTGAATTTTCACTTTGAAATCATTGAGACTGTTAGGCCGGCGGTAAAGGTAACATATTTTCACAAGACTTAATGGGGCGTTAGAAATGTTGTTAATTTTATTTTTTCACATCACATTGAAATGATAATCATGACCGAATTCTTTACTACTTTTTGTGGCTAGAAGTACGTTTTACGTTCGTTGTTTGTATCGATATGGCTACGAATACAACGGATTCACTCAGCTTCGCATTTGCAGCGTACAACAATGATTAACTGACGATATGACAAGCTGGATGTATGAAATAATGGTTGATCGAAAATTTGGTTTCCACCCGATAGTCGTCTCGTCTATTTTATCGAATGGGATACAAGTCTCTACATACTTTTAGAAACATCATTTTTGTATCTTAAACAGTTTTATTTTTCAAAAACTAATTTTGAGATGGAAGGGAGAATTTTCGATTAAGATCATAGACAAGACTATCCGAAGCTCTTTATGAGTATTCCGCACCGAGTATCGTTTTCTTAAAAAGTTATCTGCGAAATGAAGTTTGGAATCGATTTTCTCGGCCTATTTTTTTGGAATTAGAGGGTCAAGGGACAATCTTCTAATTGACTCTATACAGCAGAAGCATATGTGAAATATGGTGCTTATCTTAGGCTTACCTGCATGTCGGTGTGAGGCGGTGAAAGACATGATATTTTATTGTACTCAGCAGTGTAACATTACGAGACTTATTTGAATTCATTCGTTGCTAAATTTGGAAGAAAATTAACGAGGGCACGACAAAAGGTCATTTTTACTTTAAAAATGCTTTCAAATTAAAGGCAAATGCAGCCTGTATATTTTCTGAGAACGTTATTAAAATAGCTTGATGCTAAGAAATCCGGCATTTTAGGCGCACGTCTGATGCTTATCACTAGCCAGTCACATCCATCCATTTCTTTGACGTACATAAAGATTGGAGACAACTGTGCAAAGGTTTATAAATTACAGAAACGTAACCATCCAAAAGTCTATCAAGGCTGTGGGCGTGCCAGTAATGTATGTAATAATGTATAAAAAGAGTTCGGGTGATTATGTTTGAACGAGAAGTAAAAATCCATCAGTTGTAAAATGAACTCTAATTGCTTTGACAGGCAGTATGATCAGGCCAGATAAACTAGGTAAATTTTTCAGAGGCATATAAATCGTTTCATATAACGTCTTTCTTTTCTTTCCCTTTCTCTTCAAATCCTTTACTTACGATTTGTTTCAGACTGTTGTCAGGTAATAACGAGGAGAGCGTTACAAAAACCGTAACTAGGTTTAACGAGAATTTGAGCTAAGTTTAAAATTACAATTTTCTTACTTGTTTGGAATGTTTAAGACATTTTTACTGACGCGCGCTAAACATGATGTTTTTCACGTGATTTAATGTGTTATAGAAAGACATCTTTTGCACTCGCGACCAAATTAATTTTGCAAATCATCCAAAGTTTATCCAGGCTCCCACAAGGCCCCTTTGCTCGATCAGGGATTATTAGTATTGACACATGCATTTATTGAGCTTGTTCACCACTTAAAACGGATTTAAAGTCGATTATTAAATAAATAAAAGGCAGCTACCGATATTTTCAGCTGCATTTTTAACTTATTACAGCCCCTTTTGTTAATTAGAAAAATATTTCGATATTTTCCGTCAAGTTCGAAATGCATGTATATGAATATAATAAAGATTCAATAATATTTCGTACGCAGTTCACTAATGCATTTTTAAAAATATAAGCTTTGATTCAAGCATCCGTCCTTATACCGTATGAATTAATATCATATCATGGATAAAGATTTGAAGTTGTCTTTTTAAGGTAACATGGTACTTGAATGCATGTAAAGCTGAAAGCTAAGCTGAAAGGCGCCGGCTTAAAGCCATCGTTAGTTTGCCTTTGAAAGGGCCATCTTTAGAACAGATGAACAAACATGCCTGCTATTATACTTGGTGCCTCATTGCAATGAAGCTAATACAACCTCTATCAGACGAGTGCAAGCAATAATTTCTTTTATCGATTTCGTTATCATTTTCAACCATGGAACACTTCTTCAGCCGCAACAGGAGAAACTTTTACCAGGTAAAACTTTGTGTGTTGAATGATAGTCCGAAGGAACAATTCAAAATTCCTGGTTCGTTTAGGCATATTATGTGCATTGCTATTCTTCTTTTTGATCTTGAAGGCCGGTTGACGTTTTTTTCCTGCATTTAAGGAAAGGTCTCCCTTTTGCCAAATTTAACTGACATTGCACTGAAGAAAAATCTTAGGTTGTAGTTTCTAAAGTACACATGCAGAAGAGTAACCGATTGTACTACTAACATGACATGAACGTTTTGCTTGCTGAGATTTCACGTGCAATCGTTTAACGTTAAACTAGTCATCAGTGAACGTTCATCATCAACTTGAAGTTCTTTAGGGCTACCCCGTTGGAGCCAAGGAGGTTAATACACACGGTGGTATTTTAAGTTTGAAGGTTGTTGGGCCGTGTATAGAAAGAAACAACTCAAATAAAATCAACAGCATTAAGAAACACGATTGGAAGGAGGAAACCACTTCGCGAACTACAAAGCCTACATGGTGGAGTTTAATTCGAGACCATCGAACACAAAACCAGTTAGTGGTGGTCTTAACTCGGAGCATCCTCACGCAATCCAGT
>BLFK01000386.1:2588663-2591163 GCA_014634185.1 Astreopora myriophthalma | reverse complement strand
TATATTGTTTTCGCTGAGAAACGTGCAGTAAGGTGTTGCTTCGGAAAAGGTCTCCGTTAAAATTTGCAGCCGTTGCAGCAGTTTTTCACGACATTTAAAATGTCTTAAAGCTGGTGGTGATTTATTGAACTTTTGTCTTTCTATCGATCTGTGCCGGAAAAATACTACGATTACAATTGAACCACAAGCATAACACAATGCGATGCATCTTGGACACTGAAGCATTTAAAAAACGTGGCAATTTTGTCTTTGTTTCTCTGTTTTTTGTTTATGGTCGTCAGTTTTTTGTTTGAGCTTTTTTGTTTTCCTTGTATCACTTCACAGGTTTTTCCACCGAGGTCAAGGCAAATTTTTCCGCTTCGTTTTGTTGCTGAAGTTTTTAGCCTTAGCGCACCCCAGGGATCTTTTCTCTTCGTACTCACCCATAGTCTACCAAAGAATTTAAGTATTTAACGCAAGGATGTTTCTCAAAGACATTTGACTCCTAGAAGACATCGATAAAAGCAGGTGTTCAGAAATAAGTTAATCATAGGAACCTTACGAGGCCGCTATTCTCACCACATGTTAATTGAACTTGGTTATTTTTAAGACTCATACGTCACTTACTTGAACCATGAAGCTTTTCAAGACCAAGGAATAACCTGCTTCAAAGTAAATGCTAAAAAAAAAACATCTCGACTTTTCTTTTCACCAAAAAAACATGGAACGATCCATCTCGACACGTTGTTGTGAACTTTATCGCCCCGGCTCACGACACCTCAGCAAACTATCTGTTCTTTTAGAAGTATACTTTAGAATGGAGAAGACGTTCAAGTATGTTCACTAAACTATGAGAAAGGTTCAGCGGAGTTCGTATCAAAAGTGCCCTAGCTGCGAGCTAACATTTCGACGGCCCTTTGAATAAGACTTCTTAGTTCTGGGGAATAATCTTTTTTGCTTTGAGTTCACGTGTATGAATCGTACCTGATTTTCGATGGAAGTGCATTGTTCTCTTGTTGTGCGGGGAAGCCAACGCATTCGAAAAGCACGCGCTGACAAAAAGAGGTTAAATTTGAATTTCAGTGACTCCTCTCAATGAAGAAAATGAATGATTTCCATAAGAACAGGTTCAGTGATGAAAATTAAAACTACAAAAGAAATTTTGCGGTGCACTTTGTATCTTCTCATATTGTGCTTGTTTCACAGTGAGTGCCGGCACTTTTTCACACCCTTCAGTCAAAGCTCATCGGCAAAGCAGTATTAAACGCCAGAGAAGGAAAAAAATAGTATTCTTTTCGCAATTCAACCCCGTTAGGTCTAAATATTCTCTAACGTTTCGAAAGTTAGGTTTTTGAAATAATTGTATGACAAATCAATAAATGTACCATGACATTTTAAGTGTTTTGGGCACTTCTCACTTGCAGTTGCTCCTTTTTGCTAGTGTTTTGGAGTCAGGGTCGTTCAAAGACGTAATGATAATCCTGCTGAACGTGCAAAAGTGCCTCTAACCATCCAATATTGTTGTAAGTTTGTAGCCCTGTCGAACTGAGAAACCCTGTTAAGTATTGGGAGCGTAGAACAGCATTTATCTCAGCCGCTGTACAAAGTATTCAACGAAAATTATTTAAACTTTGCCGCTGTGTGAATTCCAGTGACCATAAAAGTTGCGTTTTCTTCGAGGGTTGTTTGCCTTCCTTTATTCTCTTAATGGACCTTAAATAGTCCTAAAACTTGCCAAAAAAATGTCTTCTAGGAAAGAGCTAAAGTCGCAAGAACCCCCGCCCAATGCAAATCACGAATGCAAAATTAATATCAAGTTTCAATTGTTTGAAAATGAAAAGCGCACTAAAAAGGATTAAAAGGGTGTTTTCATACCTGCTGCCGGCTGTAGTTTATTGCCTTGTATTTACCCGAAAAATTACAAAGGATAACGGAACCAGTGCATAGATTTCTAATTAAGATCATTAAACAACAGTTTTATTCTGTAACTAAGAGATACTTGGAACTTCTAAGCAGTTGCAAATGATACAGCTTTAAAGAAACTAAGAAAGACATCGAAATAACGGAGCATACTCTTTGTTGCTTTGGTGTCCGTGAGACGTTGTGTTATTCAGCCGTAAATGAAAAGGTAAATGTTAGTCCGTGGTTCGGGCAAAATACAGTGAGTTCATAATATGAGAAAGACATTGGTCAGTAAAAAGATTACGGTAGCGGACGTTAAAAAGATGACAACCGATAACTTTCTCTGTAATAAGATATCTCACTGAGCGGAATATTAAGTTTAGTGATTTGCAAGGGAAAAGTGAGTCTTTTCGTTTCTTTTTTTTGTAACGACCACTTAAGAAACTGAACTTGAGAGGTAATTATTCTCGGGATTTAACTAAAAGGGATCCATGTTCGGATTCGCCGCAATTTTTGAAAAGTTAGGAAATCATTGTCTTGTGTGGTTAAAAGGTTCCCGTTGACAAAACCCAATCGAACCGCAAACTGTGATAACAATGGCAAAAGAAAGGCAGAATTG
>BLFK01000386.1:2576163-2583663 GCA_014634185.1 Astreopora myriophthalma | reverse complement strand
ATATCAAGTTGTGAAATAATCGCATTTATAGATCCAATCCTATCACCGCCTCTAAAGTTATAGAAACTGTGGGCTCCGGCGATCTTTAAAAGGTTCAGCTTTGCTTGAGGCCACTCAATCTAAAGTCATTTTTTTGTTGTCAAAACAGAATAAGGAATATTTTCAAAATCAAATAACAGGATCTCCATTGATAAAATGCTCCCCCCAACCGCCCCCCCCCAAAAAAAAAATGGTCCTGACCTCCGACTTCCTTCATTTGTAAGTACATCATGCTGACATATTGTCATTGAGTATTTACTGAAATGTTGAAAGCCGAACTGAAAAGCGAACGCAAGAACTGAAAAGTTCAGTTGACTCGAGCTAGGAGGCGTTGCAAGTGAATCAGATCTTCCCCCTATCACGCTTTTTTGCCCAGTGTCTCTTGTCATTGAAAATGTAGAGTAACAGTGCTGAGTAAATCATGAAAAAACGACAAATGAAAATCACAGATCAAAATTCCTGAAAATCAACATTATAATCCAGCTTAGAGCGCAACAGTTACCATTGTTCAATTTACGTTGACACTAGCGACATCTTTAGAAAGAAGTGATTTCTTTCTTTTTGAGAAGACAGTTCTTATCTGTAATCAGTGTTATTGTTTTAAGTAAACACTAACGCCATGCTTGCAGCATTATGTTTTCTCTTTCTGTTTTAAACTTCAAAGCCTTCTAAGGCGTCATTATTTCCTTTTAATTGAAAAATTCTAATCAAATGAATTTAGACAAAATACCAAATGTTACTCTCTCACCCACAATGTGTTCTTCTCACCAAAAAATCTTCCTGAAACTGACGTCGTTAAAAAAAGTGCAAATTTGTAACCCCTTGTATCAGTTTTCTCGGAAAGTATTCTCTAGTAAAGCAAACATGACACTGACCGAAGGGGTATAACTGTGGTTCTGGAAAGGCTGTTTACTTTATCAAATGTTGCGTTCACAACGAGCTATGAATAGTTACTTTCTAATGTCTTTACATCAATTTGCTGAAAGACGTTTGATACTGCTACAATGTTTTGCTAAATTTGTTAAGTAAGGGACTCATAACTATTATGAAAATTTCACACAATGAAATTAAAAGCAAAGAATCCAAAAAGGCGTAGTTAATTTACTTTGCAATGGAATGATTTTCCAAGAAAAAAAAAATCAATCCTATAGGTCAGTTAAACTCCGTATTTTTCAATGCGAATTGATGTAATAAAGTTATTGTATAAAAACCACGTTTCTCGAAAACGGTGCTATTAGAATTGATTAGTTGTAACTTCTTTCATAGAAACGTTTTTTCAAGTGTGTGCTATTGTTTCGTTTTTCTAGGTTTGGTTCCAAAACCGACGAGCGAAATGGAGAAAACGTGAAAAAGCTAAAGATGGAGAAGATGGCGAGAAAGATTCGGAGAATAACGATGAAACATCGGCGAGCGAGAAAACGGTGGAAATGGAGAGAGCAGAAGAAGAATCGAGAAGCCGCACTGAGATTAAGAGAGAAGAAAGCCACGACCTGCAGCTCGACAATCGTGTTACTGCTGGGAATGAAGACAAACCGGAGCAAGAACACAGAGGATTAATGCGAAAGGTAAAAGAGGAATTTCCGGAGCAGTGCGCTGAACGGTTCGGGGGATGTGGACATGAAGGCCTCAAAGACCAAAGCCGGCGAGATCTGGACTATTTCGAGAAAATAAGAACCTCGAGTATCGCTGCGCTCCGACAAAGAGCTAAAGAACATGAGGTCTTGTTTACGTCGCAGAATTCTGCTACGTAGATTTAACGAAAATTTCGTCATCTTGTCGGTTCAAAGACGAGAGAGAGAGAGAGAGAGAGAGACAGAGAGAGAGAGAGAGAGAGAGAGAGAGAGAGAGAGATGATGATGAAAGCTGCGACATTAGGAGAGAGCTCTTTGTTCACTTGGTTTGTAAATGCTGAATGATGACTACACTTGTAAATAATGTGCCCATTGTGTATGTCGTCTGTCAAGAACTGAACAGGTTCGGGGTTCGGTTGTAAATTTATCTACTAACGACTTCCAGCTATGTTGACGATATTTGCAGTTGAAAGAACTACGCCAAGAACTCGTGTAAACTGTTGCGATGCTTTGTTTGGCGACAGAATAGCTATTAAGCAAATGTTAACATATCCTGACAACTTGATTAGTTGAATGTCACAAACGCAATTAGACGTCGAATAAGAAAATCAGCTTCTCTGGTGTTCCTCGTGGGCGGGTCTTTATAGTGATAGCGCGATTTACAGATCTGGACTGATTTTACAAAAATCTCATCGCTTGCTATAGATACTACCAGCTTTTCGTTGAATAGTATTCTTCCCAAACACTACGAATAAAATAAATGTTAATGAGACACTCTCGGGCTACTAAATACTTGTGATTGTGAGAATGACTCGGCGAAAAGATATTTCCTAGGTCGTAAATATAAATGTTCACCAATAAAAATGTAACTATTCCATACTGATAACAAAACGCCGTATCTGGACGCAAAAAAATGCTAATAGAGATTCAGATAAATCAAACTGATTTTTCAGTTCGTATAATTGAAGAAATGTACCCTATCTTAATCTAATAAAACAAACATTAGCTTAAATTTAAAACTTTTAATGATATAATAAGTCAAAAAAAATCTCAATTTACGGTGTGTGATTGCATTTCCTGGCACGCTTTGGAATAAAAATAAAAGTTTGACAAATGTACGGGATGTCTAACATCATTTTTGAAAGAAATGCGGATAGACTGGGAAAGGTATCCGGGCCCAATATTTCTCGGTTATTCGAGCGAGTTTCATGAAACTTGACAAAATGCAGCTAAAATGTAAATCGAACACGAAAGTTTGTTCGAAAAGTTAAGAGAAAATGCCCGGTGAAACGAGAAAAAGGCTTGAAAATTGACACCACCGTTTCGGTATTGACTTTTCATTGATACGCGCGATCCAACAATATTACGAGAGACTGTTGTTTAATAACTGCTTCTAATTTCACTCATTTTACTCACTGAAAATTATAAGCGGATGCGGCGAATTTGTCCAGGGTCGCATCCCTGCAGCAAATTTTTTTTAAAAGCAACACAAGCACACACAAACACACACATGAAATGTCGTGAAGGCAACCATCTCTGGAAACACTGTACTACTTTCGTATTTTTGTCGGATATTTTGATTACGCACAGATCGACTTGCTGAATTATTGCGCAAATCAGACTTCTAATGCTCTGTTTTACTAATATTAAAGGCACTAAAAGTTATATTTTGTTGAACCTGGACATTTGAGATCATTGTTGTGTAAAATGATACGAAAATGTAAGCATTTACTTTAGCCAAAATCAATACCCCTGTGACATTTGGGTGATTGCAAGCTTTACTTTGGATTGCCACTGTCATTCTATGAAGCTCTCAATACTATAGGAAAAATCTTCAACTAGAGAGTTGCGCAAACCAGACGAAGCTTCTCTGAGGAATTCATAAATCCTGGTCCTTTCAACTCTCCAGTAAACTAACAAGGTGAACGGTATTTTAAAGATATACTGATCGCAATCAAGCGGTGATGGTTTAACATTCACGATTTACTTTCATTTCCGCTTCCAATGACGAACTTTCTCCTGTCAAGCAGGGGATCGAACACTTTTCATCAGTCATATTTTTCGCCTTTGGGTCAGATCAGAGACTATTCCCTGCCGATCATGAAAACCTCTAGCTTTGTCTGGCCGTCAGTACTTCAGCACAGCCGGAGTTCACGTTCAAGCAGGTGTCAGAAGGAAAGTAATCTAAAGTTTGAGCCGGATTTGGCTACCAATTTTACTGGTGATATTAACGCCAAAAAGCGGAACACTTCCTGATAAAATACCACTATAAATACATCAGTTATGGTGGTGATGTATATTTAAATGCTGCGTATTTCCCCTTCGTTGAGTTTTCTTTAAAGAAAAAAATATCATTAAAATCTGAAAGGACTCTGCCTTTGTAGAATCTTGTAAATTTCCGTTTCTTCACTGACATTAGTAACCATAAAGCAGTGAAGCGTTTCTAGCAAACTTTTTTCGAGTAAGCATGTTACTAAAGTGCCCATCGGGATTAAGATTCGGACATAAATTCAACAAATCCGTCACCATTTCGAGAGTTATTTGAAGTTCATCATACGGTATTTCAGGTATCCTTCAAAACGTCTGCGATGTAACAACCGACGAATCGACCAAATTTTGCCTTTTAAATGAGATCACTTTGAAATTGCAAGACCTTCGAAATTCTAGTTGTGTTGGCGATTAAATTATACATAGCCAGGGAAAAAACCCGTAATTTCTTGTCGGTGATACAGCTTACAGCTCACAAAGAACAATTTATCACCCACTAAAGGGACGTTCATTTTATTTTCCACATCATTATATGCCACCGTAAAAAAAAAAACCCAAGCCTACCTAATTTTGTTTTCAATGTTAAATTTCATAGAAAAAAAAATAAAAGGACCGAAAATCTAATTTTTGATTTTCTGTTAAAAGGAAAGAGTACTTTGCAGATTAGCCCTGACAAAGCAAAATGCGTGTGTTCTGATTGTAGCGTTTAACGTATTTGAGTTGAAAATTATCCGTGGTCTGTTTTAACATACGCTTGTATTAGTATTACAAAGTCCGTTGCGTTTTGGTTCATCTTCACGTACCAGCGAACTCTTATCGGCGAATTTAATTATTTCCTGAATAGAAAACTCGATGTTCTGTCGTCGATGTCTTCACCTTTGAGACAAAACTGGACAGTAAATATTCTCAAAATGCTGATTTTCAACGGGCAAAGCATGGGTCTTCACCATTTCAGACCTGATTACAGTACAGGATCGACCGAGTCATTTCCGACTGTTTTCAGTCTCTCGGGGAAGCGATCTTTTAATCCGCCAAAAGCCGTCGTTAAACAACCATTACGGAAGCTCCCAATTGATTATAAGACCACAAAACCACTAGCTTTGACGTGTTTAGTTTTTAAATCTTTCGTGGGAATTTATTTCCAGCGAAATAATGCATGCACCAAATGAACACAGGGCATCCCATTGTGGAACTAATTTAAAACGGAGGTCACTTTTGAAACGCAAACTTCAGCCACTGAGTACTAAAAAATGGCTGCCGCCGTGAATGTACGGAAATTGCCACGATTGGCCACATGTTCGGTTCTCATAATTACTATCGTACTTTCAAAATCAAATTATTCGTATTTCTAAAGCTTACAAAATCGATTTTGTCCGGCGCAAACAGAAAGCCGTAATTGGAAATTTGTAATTGATTACCTACGCAGTGCTGTCCGATATTGGACTATAAAACTTTGTGGGAAACATGTCTATTTCTACGAACGGTGCAAAGTATTTTTGGTCATAGCAAACAAAAATGGGGGCGATAAATTGCATAGTTAATGGCACTGATACGAATTGGCAACTCGGAGCCTAGTCATTCATTTTTCATTCTTTTTCCTTTACCATACTTTTTCTTTTCGACAATTAATTCACACACAAAATTAGCGTTTAGTAATGATCAAGAGAAATGTATCATCTGAGTGCATTTGTCGTCAAAAAAAAAAAAAAGAAAAAAGAAAAAGAAAACCGTCAAACACACAGAAATGACATGAAAAATTTATTTATATCAGAAGTTGGAATTTTCATTACATGGCTCAAAATTGGGTAAAATAAATCTGCTCCAAAGACAAAGGAAAATTCAACTATTTTTGGAGTAATTCGATCCCTTACCACTGGATTATGTTCATGTTTGTCCTAGCTGCTTATTTGCTTGGAAAATCGCCTAGGAATTTCTCTGCTATTAACACCTGGGTCAATACAAAGCTAAAGGCTTCATCGGAGTGTATTTACTCATAATCGAAGAAGGCATTAGGAAATATGCCAAGTAACTTAACGCATACATGTTGGACGTTCATTATAGAATTTTAACGAATTTATGGGTTTACGTTGCCAGGATGTTTAACAAATGAATACTCACAAATTGCGCAAACTAGAAACTGAACTGAAAAATCGTCAGAGACACACCGTTACGTTAATCGACCGAGTTCACTCTTACAGATAGCAACAATATTTATGGTCGACGTCGATTTTTCAGGAATGAGCCTCAATCGTCGTGGACACGACGTGTTTGCTCAGATTTTCCGTCAAATTTATACCTTTTTGCTTTCAATTTTAAATGCAGAAAATAACACCAACATTATGCTCTAGAGGGTTTCTTTTACACAGCTTTAGGGGTTTAGGCATGGACAATGCAGCCGGATAAATTATTGGTTACTGCGGAAAAAGATAATAAAGTTCGAAATATTTTCCAGAATAAAAGACTAAACCAATGGAATGAAAATAGATGTCTCTTCAGGAGTGTCCAGACTTCAAATTCTGATTCTAAAATCGCTGCAAATTTCCTCTACAATTATGTTTGCTCTGATGTTTTTTCAAGCGAGCACGTTCTGTGAAAAACCGTACTTACTTGGACCCTCAAACTCGTTTCCAGGACTTTTCTCCACCAAGTGTGGACCCCACCCTCAACAGACAAAAGCCCTGGGGATGAGGTTGGCACATACCCGTTTAGTTGCAGGGTCTACTCTTTGTGTCCTTTGTTACTTGTGGGTTGTATTGCCAGTTGCTCTTAGAGCAGTTTTCAACCAAAACGAAAGTAAATACTTTGAGCCAATCTCAAAATTAATGATACAGAAAAACAAATTAGTCCGTCATAATGGAAAGCAAATTCATGCTGCCAGCGCAGTGCAAAGCGCAGGAAAATGTGTGCAAGCAAGTCAGGATTGGTTTTGCCTTTGCTGCTAATAGACCTTTCCTGCATTCCTCCCAGTCCCCCACGGTAAGTTATGAAATGAGGCTGAGGTGAATAAAATTCAAAATGGTGGAAAAAAATTTGCTCTAGGGCATTTCACCTGGACTGCAACATCATTCACAGTGTCCACATAAGAGTCAAACAGTTAATTTGTGGAGAAATGCCTTTCCTTATTCTTCACATGGAAGGAGGATACTTTAAATGTCATTCCTACTGACAACCATCCTCGTGTCTCCCTGCTTGTGACACTCTTGCCAAAAAAAATGACTGCACTACATCAATTCTAAGACCAGTTTTATATCAGTGCCTTGTCAAAAAAGGACCAAGGAGCATGGTTCCACTGACTGAGATCCTTGTGCTCCCTGAAAACATCAACTCCAGTGTCCTTCTCTATGCCTGTTCAGTTGTGAACGAAGAACTTCAGTCCCATCCAATTGAAATACATAAAAGCAACCAGTACCGGGATGGAGGTAGGAACAAGAAGACCGTAGTAGCAGGGAGAGTATTGGTTCAGGCAGGATTCTGGAAAGTCCTGTCATTATCAAGGAACATGCAACATTACTACCAGAGAAAAACCTATGGATTGTCAGACATAATGGTGTTATCCTGAAATTTTGACAGCATTTTCTATGCAAGTCATGAGTGTAAGGTTGGGGGGAGGGGGGGGGGGGGG
>BLFK01000386.1:2567035-2576154 GCA_014634185.1 Astreopora myriophthalma | reverse complement strand
CGTGTCAAAATATTGGAGTTATTTTTAAGGTCGACTTAAAGCTTAACACAAGCAAGTAAAGAAATAATTTCTTGTGATGGGGACACAGGGGCCTAAGCTTGTTCATGTTTTAGTTGCTTGCACCTGTCGCATCATTTCCCTGTATTTCTCCTACCCCTTACCCCACCACAGATTTTGCTCTCTACCCCTATCACTCCTGCCTCTTAGTATACTTTCCCCATGTTTCCTACCCACCTGGTTTTCTGCGTTCAGTAAAACAAGAGGAACTAACATGAATACTGAGCCAAAATACAATAAATCACAAACAGTGGTTACTCGGACAGTGTCTGGTACCAAGATTGAGATTTAAACAAGCAGGACCGGTCACACTCCAAATGCGAAAAAGTTGACCCAAAACAGCTGCAATGCCCATTGGGATCGACACACACAACCACGACTACACGCAAGTTTATATACATTAAACTTGAAAATGTCTAAAACTTTGTCGTTCGTTTCCATGGCCAATTAAGAAGACAACTAGAGCGAGAACTTTACCTCTGTTGTAAGATAAGTGTAGAATATTCCGAAGAGGCAAGTAATTACGAAGATCGGAGAGAAGATAAGCAAAAAATACGGAGCAAAATTGTCAGCAAAAGTGAAGTGAACCTCTTGTTCCTCCGCCATAACATTCCACCACTGACCGCTGTACATCTAGTATTGAGGCCCATAAAGATCTTTCGTATGATTGCTGACCAAATAATTTTTGGCTTGCGGTCTCTTTGAATCCAATATGGCGGGAGATTCAGTTCATGAGGCGTACCGAAGCCCTCTTACAAGCCGTTATGCTAGTCCTGAAATGGCATTTAATTTCTCAGAGGATAAGAAATTTTCCACATGGAGAAAGCTATGGCTATTTCTAGCGAAATCTGAGAAGGTGAAATTGCATTGTTGCAAGCGAAGTAGATATCGAAGTTAATTTTGAGTTTTCTTTGCAACTGAATAATTTTGAATTTGATTAGATGCTGGGTTTGGATATCTCAGATGAACAAATCCAGGAAATGGAACTTAATTTGACAAATATCGACTACAATTTGGCGGCTACCGAGGAGAGAAAACGAAGACATGACGTCATGGCCCACGTGCATACTTTTGGTGCATGCTGTCCCAAGGCAGCACCCATAATCCACCTCGGAGCCACTTCTTGTTATGTTGGTGACAATACTGTAAGTATTGTGTCTGATGTAGCAATGGGCATAAATAGAGGTTTGAGTGAGATAGTGATTGTGTAAGAAATATCTAGGATTCTCACAAATTGTTAGGGGGAGTGAGGGGCTGGGAATTTGTGAGCAAAGGGGTTTGGGTAGGTCTAAAGTAGGGCAAGGCTGATCCTCCTTGTAAAAACCTGTGATGCTACATGGATATGGATGTAACATGAAGAACAGCAAAAAAACAAAAAAGCTTCAAATAATAAAACCTAACATGAGCTAACGAAACAAAGAAGTTTCACTGGTTTTTACACCGAGGCAAACCCTAGGGCAAAGAGAAAGCAAGAACCATGACTTTGAAATTGGTGAGAATTGGATGCCAATCGAAAAAAAATATGAAATGTTCTATAGTAATGATTTGAAACCCAACTCAGATAATCCAGGTTGGATTAACTTGGGTAATCCAGATTGGTAATCCAGGCAAAATGGTATGCAATGGGGCAGTGCTAAGACCTTGGCCGTGAGTTTCGTAGTCATTCTCGATGAACTCGTGTCATTTGATTCTTGCATCAAGCACTAACTGCATTCGGTAGGTTCCTCGGGGAAAATAGAGGATGTGGATTAAAAAATCCCTCACTAGAGAAGCTTCTAATAAAAACATATAGACTGGGTGTGTGAATCATGGTTGCATACAAACAGTTACACTTGTTATCTCTTGACTGTAAGGTAACATGTCCTATGTTGTGCTCGTCCAGGGTAGCATTTTACAGTACCAGATACATAGGGGAAACTAGCAGATGTATAAAGCACTATAGGTGTGAACATGAGTTGTGAGGGCACCAGCTTGTGAGGTTTTAATTCAGTTTCACCACCAATGCAGGTGGTGGGGTTCACACAACAGAGAAAAACCCCAATTGATAGTGTGCCCTTTCCAAGGCCAGACCACAACACCGGGAACCATGTGTCCTACTCTTCTTGAACATATCGACAGCAATTTCTCCTCAGTTATTTGAAGACCTTGAGTGGTGGTCTGGTCGAGAATTTGAACCAGTGGCCTCCCGCATGGCAGTCCAGACCTCCACCAACTGAGCTAACTGGTTGGCAGTCGGAGGTGTCTAAATAAGTACTGGCGGGTCTTAAACACAGGTCACAGGTCAGGTCTCAGGTTATCGTTTTTACCAATACTGAATTACCCTTAACCTTCACTAATACTAACCTTAGGACTAAACGTCCTCTTAGTCTAGCATTTAGGCCTAAGGTTAGCATTAGGAAGGGGTTAGGGTTGTTTCATGATTATCAAAACAATGACCTCACCTGTGTTTTAGACCTGCCAAAATAAGTACCCGTACTAGACCTTGCCATTGAAACAACTGGGATAACTCCATAATGTTGTCTGGACTTTGCTGCCATTTAAAGTTGTTGAAGGTTGCACCATTAGTTTTCCTCAGGCTGCATCTGTTCAGGTAGCATGTATAGATCATTTTCATTCACGTGACCAGTGGCCATATTGATTTACTGAAACAAAAGGAAATATTTGCATAAATGTGAAGTTCAATTCCCCGAAGATTGTTTAGGTGCACCAATATGGCTGCCGTTTCTTTGTTTAGGTACGCCAATTAATGGCCGCTGCTCTGACACCATGTGAAAATGATCTATAGATTTAAGTTTCATAACAAACTAGGGTAATAGTTGCATATGAAATATAATTTTTTATTGCTAACATTTTACAGGATCTAATAGTTCTCAAAGATGCTTTCAACATTATACTCCCAAAGGTTGGTGTGAGGTGTAAAATGGTATTATATTTGTATTTGTGTGCTTAGGAACTATTCATTTTGTGTAGGGAAAATTGTTCATAATTTGTGCCAGAATCTTTGCTTCAATGACCTGTATTTTGTGTGTGAAAAAGTTTTGATCTCTGTAATTTCATTGAGATGAGGGCATTTGTTTTTGATAATGTGCTAACTTCTGTGTTTATTTAAAGCTGGCAAGATGCATACATAGACTGTCAGAATTTGCAGAGAAGTACAAGGCAATCCCCACACTTGGCTACACACATTTCCAGTGAGTTTTATTGTGAATGTAAGAAAGAGGAATGTTTTTTTTCCTCACAAACATTTAGAGCTGTTGTGCCCAATTACACCCGCTTCAGAGTTTGTGCTTAGTGTTTATTAAATTATTGTACGCATGAAGTAGTGTAACAACCTCTTGAGTTTTTGACTCTCTATAGATCGCATTCATAAATATTTAATGGCAGCTAATAAATTATTCTTTTCTCTTTATTCTAAGTTTCCTCAGTAGCCTCGTTAGCATGTAACAATTCAAAAGAATTTTTGCTTTAAAATGAGGCTAGCGAGGAAAATTAGCATAAAGAGAAAATAATAATTTATTAGCCACCCATTATGAATCTGGTCTATTGTTTAATTGGGGAGCAGGGAGAGCTCTTATCTTCCACCAATGTGTCCCGGGTTCAATTTCAGCGTCATCCGTGGATTGAGTTTTTGTTGGTTCTCTATTCTGCTCCGAGAGGTTTTTTTCTCCCAGTACTCTGTTTTCCCCTCTCCTGAATAAACAACATTTGATTAGATCTGATCTGATTTGGTTTCATTTGATTTTTAATCTCCTCAATTAGTAGAGCACTTGTGCCGGGAAATATAAGCTTGAAACTGAAAGAGTGGGCAGAATGCACGGAAGAGCTAGAAAGGGACAAGCTGCTGGTTCATTTGAAAGATTCGCGTGTTTGTTTCATGTGCATTTTAAGACTCCAGGGCCGAG
This sequence comes from Astreopora myriophthalma, assembly GCA_014634185.1. Lineage (NCBI taxonomy): Eukaryota > Metazoa > Cnidaria > Anthozoa > Scleractinia > Acroporidae > Astreopora > Astreopora myriophthalma. The sequence continues at coordinate 2,572,195 of BLFK01000386.1, read as the reverse complement.
TTGTTCGAAACAAGGTTAGCGCTAATCCGGGTTAAATACGATGACAACCTATAGGTTTTAATCACACTTAACCTTGGCTTAGCGCTAACCCTGCTTTGAGCAACCTGACCCAGATGTCAGAAACTGGGATGATACGACGGATCTTGCACAGGAGTTGACATTATTTCGGAACTTGGCACTTAATGTGTAGATACATGCCTGTCCATGTTGTTTAGGGTTACCTTTATTTTATCTACCTGTAAAAGGAGGGCGGGGGGTGCAAATTGCCTTAGGGAGCCCTGTAATGACAGATACATGTAACCTAGAATAAAATTATTTCAATGGCTTGAAGCTTTTAATGAACAAGAAATGGTCAAAAGCGCCCACGCAAAAGCTATCTCGTTCGGTCTTTTCCCCAACGCGTGAAGATCTTAGGGTTTAAATTGCCCAACTTGTTCAACACATTTATCCAACTTCTATGGTTTGTATAGAAGATTTGTCAGTGCTTTGAAACTTGCAATTGTGCTTCCGCTTATCTAGGAGTTCTCTCGTCTGACGGTGTTTAATTGAAATGATTTAAACAATACTTTGCACTGAACTTGATAGACCCGCTCAACTGACGACGGTGGGAAAGAGAGCTTGCCTTTGGCTGTCAGATCTGTTGATGGACCTTAGAAATCTTACCCGGGCAAGGGATGATTTGAGATTCCGTGGAGTCAAGGGTACCACAGGCACCCAAGCTAGTTTCCTTAGTTTATTTGATGGCGATCATGAAAAGGTAAAGCGTACGCTGAGGTGTAATTCATTTCGCACAAAACGATAACAAAGCTACGCGATCGCTTTGGTTTTGGTTCTGTTTTCTTGGTTTCGTCCTGCGATTGCTTTGGTCTGATTGGATGAAAATACTTGCGCGAACTTTTCAACCAATCAGATACAACACTAAACCAATAGCAATTTAGTTACTCGCGTTTTCCCGCGCTTAGCACTGGCTGCCTTAACTTGCGTTGCGTTCTCATTGGCTAGTAAAACCAACTGAAGCAGTTACTTTGATTTGTGATTGGCGTAGGAAAGGTGTATTTCCTTCACCACGTGATTGGCTCTGTAATTTTACTTCGCTTTTAGTTTTACGACATTCATTTGAAAACCGCTCTAAAGATTCTTCGTTCACAAAGCGTAGCGCAAAGTCCCTGGTGACGGGGTCTGGCGAGCGGTATAGTGTTGTAAAGTGCATGAGAGTGTGTCGTGGTTTAAATTTTTCCTGGTTCAAAATTGTTCAAGCCAGTTTAACCCTTGTTTTCCATTGTCTTAGAAGGATTATCCTAATCTCGAACCATGGAACATAGAAAAGAAACTGGTTCAAGGATTTTTTAACCAAGGATAAATTTAAACCACAACATTCAGCTGTATACACGTAGGAAATGCGCCATGAAAAAGGTACATCACGGCAATAATTCTTAAGCGACTAATAATTTTCTTTATCTTGCTATAGGTTGAACAACTGGACCAGCTAGTTACTGAGATGGCGGGATTTAAAAATCACTATATTGTCACAGGTCAAACCTACAGTCGAAAGGTAGACTTGGACTGTCTGTCAGCTCTGGGCAGTTTGGGAGCTTCTGTTCATAAGGTAACAGTTTTGCAGATAGTTGGCACGAAGATAAGCTAACTAAGGAAGTGTTTGTCTGACCGCTTGAAAGAATATAGCCTGCCAGCAGTTTCCGTCGAGTGTCCTCCGAGTTTTTGTTGCATCACGAGTTATGCGCGGCTGCGCCGCTCATGTAGGACACGCGGCTCCGCCCACTCGTGCTCGTTGTCGTGTCGAAAACTCGGAGAGCCTGCGCGTTGACTACGAGGGATAATAACAGGGCGTCAAGTTCCTATTTTTTCCTGTTTTCAGAGCAACTTCCTATTTTCTCCTATTTTTCAGAAAAAGTACTATTTTTCCTATTTTTCAGGCATTTCACCTGATAAAAAGGCCATTTCCGAGTTCAATTCAGCCTCTGTATCAAAGCGAGTCTAAGTGCGATGTCTTTCGTATGAAAATGTGTTTTTATAATTGATAAGCAAAGTAAAACTAATCACCATTCCTAAACTTTCGCACTTGGACTCGCTTTGAAAAAGAGGCTGACGTGAACTCGGGAATTGGCCTATTATCAAAATGCATCTTTCACGGTCAACTTATGTTTACCATTTTTTTCAGCCTCGCTTCGCTCGGCAGGTCTTGTCACACTTTACACTGTTCACAACTTTAGTTCAAATTGAATGACTGCATTTTTATACATTTTTTTTAAGGAAAAAAGTTCTAAAATACAAGATAAAGACATTTACTGTACTGAACTCGTCACATTTTCCTACCAAATTGTCAGACAGTTTACAAAAAAGAAAAGTTTAAGAACATCTGAACCCATGGAGAGTTCACGTGACAAAACGACTCAAAAGCATAAAACCAAAACCACCAGCCCCACCACAGCCTGGATGCCATCACAGCCAGACCACCATCACCAATGCATGTGCAGTATTTATTACGCCCTCAATAATAATTATAGCATTTTATCAAATTTTACTTAAAAACCATAGACTAGCTACCAAATTATTGAAACTTTTGTTTTATTTGTGTTTTTCATGACTTATAATTCCTATTTTTCCTCATGTCTCTTTGCTTTTTGGTTCGGCGTCGTACCTGATCATTTTGGATTTCTTTGTGCTTTTCCACAGAATGAGCCCCTCGCTCTTGATGTGGATCGCAACATTTTGAACGCTCAATGCAGGTGTCTTTTTCTTAAAACTCCGAACGGATATTCAAGCCTGGTTCTCAGTTGTGTGAGCATAAGGATAAGCCTACGACGGTCGGCTTATGCTTTTGCTTATCGCACAAGTTGAGACCAGGCTGTAGGTTTTTGGGGTCTAAGAAGTTGTTTTCATTTCCGTCTTATTTTTTTCAATTGCTGATATAGTTTTTCGAACAGACTCACAGAATGGATTTTATAGTCTTGACAAGTTTTAACGTTTTACCTTTCATAATCATGAGAAATTTAGTCCCTGATAGGAAAGAAATTATTTTTCAATGTTGCTCCTCTGAGAAACGCTGGATTTCTCTTCAATGCTGTATTTAGGAATGGAGTCGACTTGAAGGAGAGGGTTTTGTGTTCTTTCTACATGAGTTTAGCAGTTAACCGAAATATTACTATAAATGAACGCTTTTGTTTTTTATTTTTTTTTTACACACGCTTAGGCGGCTTGGCCGAGTGGATAGGGGGCTGGACTTGAAATCCGGAGGACACGGGTTCTAGTCCCTCTCTGCCCACTAGCTGGAGTTGTTCTTGGCAGTCTCTCGTTCAACCCCTCGGCTGCACTTGTAATTAGCCAACTGGTTTGCCTCCCGCCTGTTGAGCTTCTTAACTCTGTTATTTTCATTTGTTTCATTGTCCCTGAAAAGTTCAGGCTCTAAGGGAGTGGTCAATTAAATATTCGCTTTTTTTTTGTTTTCACTATTTGGTGTGTTTGTTTTGCAGATTTGCACAGATATCAGGCTTTTAGCTAATCAAAAAGAAATCGAAGAGCCATTTGAGAAAGATCAAATCGGTGAGTCAATGGGCTATGATATTTATCATTTTAGAAAAAGTGAAGCAACGCAATTTTTTTTTCACGACAACGTACACCACGCATATCTTAACAACATCAAAGTTCATTATCCCGGGTTTGGATGCAACTCATTTATCTTTAGGGTGACGGGTCTATTGCATGTTTATTTGGGCCCTTTTCTTTCTGAGCCAGTCACTAGAACTGCGGTAAAAGCCACGTGGTGACCTTGACAAAGGTTAGGAAGTCGATGAACCAATGAGAACTCAAGGCACTAGGACGCAATTTGCCACCGACAACTACCGACGTCATGCGCAGGAAAACTTGCCGCCGATGCTAAGCACGGGCAGTCTCGTTATCGATGCCAAGCGCGGGAAACTTGCAACCAGTGCCAAGCGCGAGAAAACGTGTAAGCGTGCCCAAGCGTAGGATTACACAACGTGCACTCGGCTTCAAATGCGAGAAACATCACTCGGCTTCCAATGCGAAAAACATCATATTTGTGTAAGTTGAGGTGGCCAATGGACAAATCGTTGTCAAGTATTGTTTACTACTTTACGGTCACTCGGTGTATGCACGGTAGACTTGCGAACGAACTCCACACGGTCTACAACAGCCAGCAAATCCACGCAGTTCCGCCAATTCAATACGAGCGAACGTGCATCATTATCTTGTTGAGCGCCTGTTCCTTGCTTTGTGGGAAATGATTTTAAGGCTTCTTCTGTGCTCTTCAAACCTCCCGTGGCATCATAACTTGATATACGCACCCTAATGGCTGCTTTTCACTAGCGACGGAATCCGGCCCAATCGGAACAGTACAGCGTTACGATCTGCTGAAAATCAAACATCGAAGCCGGAAGCAATTCCTTTGATTACCGCTCTGACAACGCGATCAAATGAAAACCATCTGTTGGAGTCACAAGCAGAAGCGAAAGAATAAACCAATCACATTGCACGAGAACGAGCATTGTGATTGGTCTATTCTTCCGCTTCTGCTTGCGACTCCATCGAGGCAGTTTTCACTAAATCGTGAGCAACGGAGTCGGAGGCGGAATCGGAAGAAAACGGAGACGTTCGGATCCTTGCGTCTCCGATTCGACGAGCTTACAACTCCGCTTGCGTCTGCGTCGTTTGGTTTTCACTTGGTTGTATGCGCTCTTATGACTCCACGTACGACTCCGACTCTGACTTTGTCGCTAGTGAAAACCAGCCAAAGCATGAATCAATAATTGTTCTCAAGTAGTTTCACACTTGTCCCTACTGACGAAGATAGATGATTCACAATACAGCGTGTCTCAGTTTGTTCACGCTCATACCGATTACCGATTGCAGCTCATCAGCTCAGTTTTTTTTTCAAGTATTGTTTATTTCTTGTTTGAGGTTTGAACTGAACGAATTGTTGTTTTTCACCTGATGTCACGGCGGCCATGTTTATGTCCCTAGACGATGACACGGCGGCAATTGTGGTGTCCCAAACTAATTCTCCGGGAATCAAACTATATTTTTGTGTACACGTCTCTTTTTGGGGTAAAAAACCGGGCTGTTGATCACGTGAGTGGAAATGAACAGTTGTCAATTTATGTCAAGTTTCTAGCAGCAAAC
>BLFK01000386.1:2547035-2562035 GCA_014634185.1 Astreopora myriophthalma | reverse complement strand
ATTTGCCGTTGAGAAGAACCATCTGTCGATAAGTTCCATCATTTGGCAATTAAGTGAAGCAGTCCATTTTTCACGTTGAACCATTTTAAAACAGAGTACTGAACCGTTGAATAGCAGACATGATCTTTCCACATATGGTCAACAAATGGATTCTCATTTAACGGTCAACTTCAGGGATCAGTGACATTTGCAACCAGCCTTCACATTTTACACAAACAACCGCATGCCAGGTAAACGCTACCAGGCGTGTTGTTATGTAGAAGATATAGGACGCCCATTGCTGACGTCATTGGGTAAATTTGCGCTTATTAGCATACGAGTTAACCCATAGAAGGGGTCGCTGTGTATACAAATTAAACTGAAAAGTTGAAAGAGTTAGTTACCTAGTGCAAGCTTTGCAATTTTCATTTCTTTGAAAGCAATACCTAAGGAAATATCAATCATCAACAACTACAAAATTGCTGGATGGCAAAAACGTTAATGAGCCATATAATTTGTTGTAAAATTTCGAGTTTTTAAAAGATAATTTCTTTCATTCTGACCACACTAACACGAGATTCAATGTGAAAATAGTTTTTTAGGGGTACGTCAGCCTGTCCGCTGAACAAAATGACCTAATAGTCCTAAGCTATCCCATGGCCACCTACGGTCCTCTACACCGTGCCGTCAGAATATTTAATTTCCGACTAACTCGTTCCCATGTCACTCGACCGTCAGAAATTACACTTTATAGTTGGTATATGGGGCTCAAATTTTCGGCGATTACTAATATTGCTATGCTCGTTCAATATTCGGCGATATTATTTTAATAGTTTGATCAGAAAATGACAACCATCATGACATGCTATTGTGAACAAAGATTCCGCTATAACACGGTCGAGAGAAGGTTCAAACCCCGTTAAAGTCCTGAACTTTTTCAGGCTTCTCTACGCAATTGCTAAAATTGCGTCCATAACTGCGAGGATCATAGTTTCATTTGATTTCATATCCACAGTTCAATATATGATTCATTTCATATATCATTTCATCAGAAGGTATATAAATATTTTCGAGTGGTAAAATAACAGTGTCGTGTTTTGCCACGAGAAAATATAATTTCCAACTTCAAGCCGCCGTTTATGGCGATTTTAAATTAATTCTTAATGACTTTCGAATTCTGCTACTACCTTCTCGCGATCGTTTTTCTGCTGGTTTATCATCGGTATGTTTATCATCAGCAGGTTGATCATATGACTTCATGACACTGAAAGGTAGCAAAGTAAAAACAATCTAAAAAACCAAACCATATTGGGAAAAAAACTCAAACCCATAACTGCAGGAATAACTTTATTCATGACCTCTTTCTGGGCCAGTGGTCGCATTCTGAAACGATCACGGACATTTTCAAGAATAGAACTAAGCAGCGCCTTTCGTTGTACCGAATTGTTAGGGGTACACTCAGCTCACTCCACGTAACTGACAAATCCACCTTTATTTCTCCATGATTCTCCCCAATCAACAACCTTTGTTCCCCCGCATCCCTTGTTATCGAAAAAAATCATCTTCTATTTCAACGAATCAAATGTCACATCCGGTCACGTTTCTACAAACACTGTGGTCATAAACCACTACACGAGAAAATGTACTGAATTACTTGACAGAAAGTACTAACTGAAAGTACTGATAAGTCGCACAACTCATCTCTTTGAAAGATAAAACCCTATGATTCAAAGAGTTGCGCCTGGGAGTTTGCTAAGTGCTCAAGAAGTTAGAGTCACTCTCAGCTATCGCCTTGAGCGACTCTTGCTCTTCTCTTGACTGTGCTTTGCAACCTCCAGCCTATTCTTAGTCAAATAGTCGACTCGGCGCTACACACCTCGTTGACTATCTATTGACTCGTAGAAAACTCGAAGAACTAGAAGTCTAATTGTTTCTGTTATATATCATTTATCTATTATTAATGGCTAGCGTGGCTACACGATGGCGAGAATGGCTACACGAGAATGGCGAGAATGGCTACACGGTGGCGAGAAGATATGAATTTTATGTTCGAGTGGCAAGAACACTTGAACATTTCACGAGTGAGCGCAGCTCACTCGTGAGATATTGTTCTTACCACTCGAACGTAAAATTCAATCTTCGAGCTAACGTAATTTGCTTTTTATTATATAGGGAAAAACACATTAAGTAAAAGCTAAAACAGTTTTATTCACTTAAAGGCGGGAAATGACGTGTGAGGTCGGATATGGAAAATACGCCACTACGGTCCCGGATGTAGTTTCGTATGAATTTTACGAGTGGTGCACTTCCCAGTAAAACACTAACGTCTATATAATAACAACCGATATCTTGATGTATAAATTGTCACTCTTTACATTGATTTAGCTTTCGAAATGGTAAATTAACCATCATGATAATTACTGTTTTGCGAGTAGATATAAACCTTGAGTGGACTAGGAGTTTATTTCGAGCCCTGCATGCAATACCCTACAAAAAACCCAGCTTTTATTAAGACAGCTGGCATGAGATTGGTTGTGGTTCTCTTTCCGCTCCATGGGTTTGTTGCCATGAGTGAATCAAACTCCAATCTTCCGTCAAAAACCGCTGTCGCAATCATCAAATAAATAAGTAACAAGACAGAAACAAAACTCAACGACGTATTCATTATTTCATTATTTTCTTTTAATTCTCAAGTCTTTTGCAAAAACCACACATTACACTGCGTATGGCATTCAAAAATGCTAATTTGAAGCTAAAATAGCTTCCGCTTATGTTGCAAACTATTTCTTGGACTCAGCTTGGCTGAACTATGTGCATACTAAAATAGTCTCTTTGCTAAACGGTAGAGGAGATTAAGTTGATATGCCACACCAAGCTGTAAACTGTAAGTACATCAGTAAGTGGTCTTTCAAATGAACTGTGGGTAGCACCAAACACCGTCAATTGGAACAGTTATTTGCTTCTGCCAGAAAACAAAAGTAGGTTAAGAAAAAGCCTGAAATTCAGATTTTTTAAGCCATTAATTTTTGTTGTCTGATCAATCTCGGTAGAAAAAAGATAAAATAATTTTCCATGTAGCAGAAGTAACAAACGACACTGATTTATGGGAGGGAGCATCTTCCTTTCATCAGACAGAGACTGCAAAAAAGAAGGAAAATAAGGTTGCGGATAGTGATGAAAAGGAGATGCGCAGTCGGATGACAATTCCTGGTTTATAAAACCTCTTAAACACTCGATGGAAAGAATAAACGGTAACATAACTGGATACCAGTGCAAATTCGTATAATGAGACCGCGTACCCGGCGATCATTAACAGAAATGCTAGTCGCCTAGCTAGAGTTTGTTTTCCCTTTATGCTGTGTATGAACTGAACCGGGAATATTAAACATTTTAATGATAACATGATCATCACAGTGAAGTTAGCAAGTTGACCTTCCTTTTCGTACAAGGAAGATTTTATTGAGAACAGAGAATCTTTCATGGTGGGAATGCAAAGGTTCAGACGCCAAACTAAGGAACCTTTTTTGGTTTGAAGTGTGAATTCCGCTTGCCAAGTGCAAGTCCTTGCCATTTGTGTATTGTGGACTTACTGGTAAATTCGACTATTTTCCACGCATAATTTTCATGTATAAAGTTCATGCTTGCGAAAGGGCAACACATACCGCCTGAACGCCTCCCGTTTGAAGGAAAAAAATTGTCCACGGTACGACGCGTACGGCAGGAATTGAATGTTGTTTAAATCCATTTTAATTTAGGAAATCAGGCAATCGTTTTGTCGTGTTCTGTTGTTCTGGGGCATAGTACCTGTTGAACGTCTCTTACCTTTGCAAGCTTATCAACGTCACTCGTCGTGTTCTTGGGGAGACTTTTTATATCGCTCTTCTGGCTCTTCTGCAGCAGCTCGCCTTATGGCTACAAAACACAGCACTGAGATAGCTCCGCCCAACAAGGCACCAAATATTACTCCCACGAAAAATGCCTTGAAGGTGGACATATCTACCATATTAACAAGATGACATTGGCAAATTGTTTCATTTTGACAGAGTAGAGATCGGTTATCCAAACACTAGGAACGAAATGAACTGAAGAAATGATCCTCACACTTTCTGGACAATTTAGGCAATAGTCTTTTATATGCACTTTAAAAATTCAAGTGACTCCAACGGGATTCGAACCCACGACCTCTGAGATGCCGGTGCAGTGCTCTTACTAGGAACGACGTTCCTTTCACTATTTTATAGGAGACGGCAGAAGGCTACAGACCCCCAGTGAACGCTTATGTCAAAGTCTTGATCCAAACAAACAAGCGCTAAGTCAGATGCAAAATTGATCAGAATTTCTCACTTGCACTGAGCAAAATTGAGCGCCTCGCTAATAATCTCAAGTGGATACAAACATAAGCTTTAAATGCGGTGAACCATTTTGAAATAGACTTACCACCAGTGCATGTAAGCCAGCGGAGCAGAGTTTAGACAAGGGTGAAAAGTCAAAACGCATGAGTAGATGTCTTCCCTATCCTAGCAACACTGAGTTTACACTGTTTAATAACTTCATCTGGTCTGAAAATATGAAGTGTCTGGGGACGCCTTACTAAATGCATCGTACTTGAGTGCTGCGGGGGTAATATTTCATATTTAATGGAAAACTGTGACATTAATTGGGTTTAATCATCCAGCTCTAAAAGCGCTATCTGTATGGTATTGATCATGACTTTCCGCCGAGGGACAAAAGTGAGGAAAGAAATGAAATTCAGATTTTTCTGAGAATGTACCAGGAAAATAATTCCTAAGCAACAAACGGCATCGTTGTGTTGAGAGTGAGGTATCTCCTTTATCGACCAGACAGAGACACCCCAAAGTAAGGAAAGTAAAGTCTTGTGCCCGTGAATTCTCGGTTTTTACTTACGTCATCAGCAGCCATGTTTTTTAACCGAAACAAAGAAAATTGTTTGCATAAGAATATTGTTCAATGCCCGGATGATTAATTTGGGACACACCCATGGCCGCCGTTTCTTTGTCGCTTTCTGTCCTCACCACGGAAAACCTCCAACCGCGATCAAAACGGAAAAAGGCGCGGAGGTTGACGCAATCGAAACTGTGAACTGTGACGCAAATGGGTGCAACTGAAGGAGGTGTCAAATACCTTTGGCATAAAGGGTTACGTACTTTCCATTATATTTTGTGATACATTTCAGTGCGCAAGTCACGTGCACAGCTACAACACAAGATATGCAAGTCAACACCGGTAAACAGATGATTTCCTATATAGCAATTGATCTTTGCAAAAATGTCCCAGAACATCTCAAAGACTTAAATGCAAATGCATTTTCTAAAAATATTAAACGTTGTCTACCGTCAGAGCAATATTTAAATCAACCGTCCTAAGATCCTAATTAGACCCTAAGATCCTAATTAATTTATACTCATTACGTAATACGGAGGTCAACTAAGTTAATTTGACCTCCATCCTCAAATATTCTTTCTTAACTCTTCATATACCCAATTTCATTCCTTTTAACAAGAACGTAAGCAGCTATAATTCTAATTACTGAGAGGAAAATAAAGGTTGTTGCGTACTAAGCATTTTATTGTGAAAACAAGAACAAACCACCAGCCCAGCATGTGCAAGGTAAATGCAAAATAGAACAAAACGCCCAAGGCACAACTGTACAACTTTTCAGAACTCAGAAAACCGTGAACACCAGAAATATTTTTGTCGAATGTTGCTGTGTTTCAAGGAAAAACCCAGTCAGGTGTGAGAAGAGTAAACTCGCGTGACCTGAACGTAAGTTGTCGTAACTGTCTGAACAATCACCGTTCCTGAAAATATTTTCACCTTCCATTTTGACCTCGTGGAGTCCTCTAGCCTAAAGGAGGGCAGACATTCTTTTTCACCGGTTGCGACAGGTTGTGATTGCAACTTGCTGCAATATACAATGTCGATACGATTAAGAAGTGATTGGGAACTATCGATCCCACTACTTTTTCAACGCGTCACAAAACAGAAGGCAAACAGTCTACACATTCTTCAGACCGTGACTTATCATCTCGAAATAAAATGTAAAGCAAACTAAGCGCCATTCGAAAGTTGGCGATTTTTTTGGAAAGCGACAACTCAGTGTCCTTCTTATAATACTTTTCACCTTTATATTGGGTGCTGTCTTCATTATATTCTGTCCTTTTGGCTGTACGTTGGGTTTTTCGTCCTTTCGGCCCTTTTTTCGTTATATTCGATGTTTGTTTTAATCTGTGGGCATGTCTTTATACTCGGTGCTTTCTTCCTTGTACACGGCGCGGTCTTTAATATATTCGGTGCTCCGTTTATTTGGTGCAGTTTTTTAAAATTTTATTTGGAGCTAACTACTTGATGCTTGATGCTCATTGCTCGGTCGTGGTTTTCGCTTTGTTCTACGGTAACATTATATTAAGTGGTCACGTGGTTTTGTGGTTTCATGACTTTCATTATTATCGTCACCGAGTTTTCTGATTTGGTGTAGAGGTCGTTGGCTGGAGTGCGCCGGCTATCTCACTCGATGAATCGTTTATGTATATCCCCGGTGTAGCAAATTGAACCCAATCGAACTAAATTTCAATCGAACTCAATCGAACACAATCGAACCCAATCAGTGGATTGAGTTCGATTGAGTTCGGCAATCGAACCAAATCGTACTCACACACACACACACAAAAAAAATATGGAAAATCGAACCCAATCGAACGTTCGATTTCCGAACACTTGATTAAAAAAAAAAAAAAAACTGGTGTTCGAGTTGCTGAAATCAATAACAGGTTTTTGAAGGCTCGAGTTGCTTCAGTATAGACGTGTGTGTTTTGTAACCGCAAACATCTCGGAGAAATGGCTTCAGATGATAATCATCGACACACAGGAAATTAATCTACAGGATCCGCTTGTTTACTTTGATTTTCATCTGAAGAAAAAAATAGTTTTACTGTTGCATTTACTATTTATCCTTTCAATCGTGACAGTGAGATGTTCCCAGATGTCCAATATACTGAGGCTTGTACAGCTTCTGCTCTCCAAGTCACTGTTAATTGCGTTTGAAGAATTTGAAAAAATCCTGCACAGTATCATTCAGATATATTTCGTAATAATGCAGCTGTTGTATGTCGTTGCCTGTGTCGCGGTTAGAAATTTTCTTAAATTTGTACTTTTTCATGAAAGTAATACTTTAAGTTGTCATCTTTCAATTGCAAGTTAAATTACAATGAAAACTTTAATAGCACGCGGGGATGATGATTGCTTTGTTCTTATCTGATATTTTCACTGCCGTGGACAGTCTAGTTTTTCTTACCGAAATATTCAATAATAATAAAATTTAAGTTGCATAACTCGGGGTACGGCTTATCTGCGAATGGGGCTTATACGCCAATTGATTGAGTTCGATTGTGTTCGGTTGCCGAACTCAATCGAACACAATCTAATGGATTGAGTACGATAAGGTTCGATTTGTTCGATTGAGTTCGATTGGTTCGGAAATCGTACTCACACAGATTTCGGTGTTCGATTTCGTTCGATTGCCGAACTCAATCGAACTCAATCGACGGATTGGGTTCGATTGAGTTCGATTGAGTTCGGTTTCCGAACGTTCGATTTGCTATCCCGGGGTATATCGTGGAGATATTGAACCGCTGCAGTTATTCAGGCCTATCAAGCACAAGAGGCCCTCGAGGAAGCTGGGTGATTTATCTTTCATTTAAACAGGTTTGCCCATACGCCAAAACCATGGAAGTCATTACGAAATCATCAGGGGGGCTTACAGCGCCCCAGCTCTAATTACGCTTATTAGTTAGTTAGTTGTACGTTGGTGTGCGTCCGCATAATCCGTGACAGGTCTAATAATATCATTTACTCATCGTGTTACTCATTGTGGAATAGTTGATGTTGAATTAGGCCCTGTTTACGAGCTAGGGTTACCCTAGCAGGAGGGTCAAAGATAGCCCGGGTTTATACAAGCAAAATTTCACAGGTAGGGTTACCTGACCACCCAGGACAACTTTGTGTGCCTAGTAACCACCAGCATCGCAAACACAATGGAAGCATTAAAAAATTTTCCCGGGTAGGCGAGTTGTGCCTAGCAGAGCGTTTATAAGGCGGCTAGGGTTATCCTAGCGTCAGGGTAACCCTAGCTACCTTGTAGACACGTCGATGAAAAAAGAAGAAATGTGTAAATGGTAGGGTAAACCTCTTGCTAGGGTAGCCCTAGCATCCCCCGTCCTTGTAAACAAGGCCTTAATCGTGTGCCTCACGATTGTGTTACAGCAGGATCGTGGATCGCGATGTTTCGACTGGCCTCGGTTGTTCAAAAGGCGGATAATAATAATAATAATAATAATAATATTAATAATAATAATGAGTCTTTATTTCATCAAAAGGTAAAACTACATATCTTATGTTACAATAATACGGAAGATAGAAACTATGATAAAAATATCCACACACACACACACACACATATATATATATTTATATTAAAAAAGGATGTCGTTACAATAAATGGAGCTTAAAAATCAACCTATTTACAAAGGTGTTCATAAAACGCTCAGTATGAATTTTCGGGCGTGCGCAGCCTTTTTTCCTAGGATTATGTACATAAGTCATCTGGACAGGAATGATGTCTTTCAGTGGGTACTGCCTGCCTGCCTGCCTGCCTGCCTACCTACCTGGCAGTCTCTCTCTGGAAGGCCATGAAGTGTTTCGTGATTATTTAGATGGGGGAGCTAGCTGGTGCACATAGGGGGCAAGCCAATGACTTTTATGCCGCGAAAAAGGGGGTCGCACGAATTTATACATGCATACTGGGGAGCAATTAAATGATTGGGTAAGGAAGGGGATCAACTATTAAATGTTCTTCGCATTGCGGAGGGTCATGAAAATTTGAACATGCCCTCCACTTATTTGCACCAGCCCTTCCTAGTTTATTTCATACGGGGCGGCGTGCAAGTAAATTTAAAGATGAGCGTGACGTACAACGGGCTACATGCAGTCGCTTGATTTCCTAGACTGAATTACTTACCTTGTTTGACAAGCTCTAAGCGTTCTATTATTGCTGCTAAGTGTTTCCTGCTTTTCACGTGTCACGGATCAGCGAGCGAACTGTCTTCATTTAGGGGTTTTCAGACTTGGACACTCTTTACCTCGAAATCAAATAATCTGTTCTAAATAGTTCCTTTTCACGTATGTTGATATTAAAACTGTAAAAGTAACACAATTGTGTGAAAGGTCGCGGACGCATTTGGGATTAAGCCACTGAGTCGTCTTTAACAGTGTCCGGCTGTTTTGGTGTCTGTTACACTTCCTCTATCAGTGTTTCTGAATTGTTATAGAGCATTTTAAATTTGAAAGTCGTCAGCTAACGCGATACGGTAAAAGAGAACGTGGCAAACAAGACTCCCTTGGAACGTTTTCGAGTTTCGTCTGGAGATCGATGGCTGGAGCACCTTTCTCGCTGGAGGGATTGTTTCTGTATATCACGGAGACATTTACGGCGGGGGTTATTGAGTCCTATCAAGGAGAAGAAGCCCTCCAAGAAGTTCCGTTATTGCAACACGGTCTTTTGGAAGATTTTGAGCAGTTCGGTGATCGAAATGATGTGATTTTTCAAGAATATGACCCGCCTGCAGAAGACGACAGCAAAATGGCTTGGAAGCGCTCGCGACCAACAAGATGGTGGCAGTCGCTCAGGAAATCTATGAAACATGCATTTTACATACAGATTGTTGGCGGTATTGCGCTTGGATCCGTGGCCATTTTCATACTGGTCCTAAATTTCAATACGGTTGATCTTTGCTTTGATATGCAGTCAAACTGGACAGCCCTTCCAAAGCGAACACAAGCCATCATAGTGACAGCTGCGGCTACAGAAGCATACGTGGTTCAACTATGGACCTTCCTCGTTGTACTGTTCATGTTTGGGTGGCCATTGATCAAACAGCTCAATCTGTTGGTCCTGAATCTCCTGGGTGCTTTCTTGGATACGTGTTACCGCCTTTACTTGCAGGTGTACGGTATTTACAAGAGGCCTTGGATGTCCTTTCCTCTCAACGCTCTTTTCGTCGTGATCTTCTTAATGAATAGTTTGCTCATCGGCAGAGAAATAGCGAAACGAAGCGAAAACGAAAGGCGTAAAATAATTAAGAAAACTCTTCAAGTTTGTGCGGTGCTTGTGGCTCAGTTTGCCTTTGGAATCCCATTAACCTTCCTTTTGGTGTATGTGCTGATCCCTTGGTATGGCCGTGTAAATGACCAGACATACAGAACCATGATTGCTGGAGGATTGCCTCTTCTCACTGCGGCTCCTAAGGTGATCGTACGTTTAGCGGGGCAAAGAATCGATTTTCTTCATCCCGGTGACTCGCATGTCTTGCTAAGCGTGCTGTACAGTGCGTCGGCTATCGTTTTTCGCGTCATGCAAGCAGAACTGATGCATCTTTATCTCTTTATACTGCTGAGCTTCGTTCACGGAACGATTGATTTATTGGAAAGGCTTACCATCGTCATTCGCGATTATTTGTGGTGCTTTATTTACAAGAAGCTCAAACAACGCGATGTCGAGGCCACATTGAATGCGACTCGATTTCGCACGCCGCGGAGCATGCGTCTGATCGCCGACATGAGTATTCAGATGATGTTGGGTGAGTCAACAGCTCTGATAGCAGCGGTCGGTTTCACCCAGCTGTACAAGTTCATGTACCGACAAATTTCCATCGTGCACTTTCTGACCCAGTTCTTTATTCGTGTCTCCATTGGTCTAAGCATCGATTTTTTTTTTAATTCTTTCTCCTTATGGCTGCAAATGTCTTACTTAAATGTTGCTGTAGTGCGGGTGTGGAGAAAGAAATGGCGAAAACACATGCTTATTGGCTTAATTATAACAGCCGTAACGCTGTGCTATTATGCAACTCATTTGTTCGCCGTTGTCGAAGCCAAAAGCACTTCACAAACTAAGACTCGAAATTTCACTTGCACAGGACCTTTTGCTAATTCTCACTAGATGCTTAGCCATCAGTGAGGTTCAGTAGTGTTATGGTATATATGGACATCATAGTTGTGGTATTAAGGTGGCTAGTATCATTTTTTGTCTTTTTCAGTGCATGAAAATTACAAAAAACCGAGCCAGTCTCCCAGCAAAATTGTTGTAAGATAGATTGCCCATTTTTTACTGCATATAGAATAACAACTTTTTGGCCATCAGCTGTTATCATGGCAACACAAGGAACAGATTATTATGGTGTACTTTTCACCTTCTAGAGCTTATATCTTGAACAATACCTGGGTGACCCCCAATTTTTTTTAACGTGACTTCGTAAAGTCGTTAAAAAACGAAACTGCACAACTGTTTTAAAAAAAATTCTTGGGAGCGGATTTTTTATAAACGCGGGAAAATGTAATTCTAAGAGTAGTGCAAAATTCCCTCCCAAGAATGTTCTTAAACTTTGTCCTGTTTCCTCTGATTGCGGGGAAAATATTGCTAAAATAAAAAATGGGAGTCACTGAGCTCGTTTTTTCGCAAAAAGCTTCCCGAGTGTAAAGAATTCCACGCGTGGCTGCGAGTTCCAAAATCTAGAGTTTAAAAGAATGGCATTTACCTATGCTCAGTTTTGCTTAGCGCTGACCATTGCGTGTTTGTGTTGGGTCAAGAATTCGACACTTTGCTGTCGTTTTCCGAACTATCGAAGCTCTTGATTTCACCGATTGTTGTCACTTTAACATTATTCTTCTGCAGCGTTTGGGAGCGTTTTCCATCCAATTTTTAGATTCCTCGACCATGCAATTTGCGAAAGGGAGCCAAGGGAAAGTGTAAACCATGGGAGTGAATTTTGCCGAGAGTATATTGTAAGACTCAACATTTATGGATTAGTGATCTATGGTGGAACGTTGAGCTTTGTTATGGTTTACTGCGCCAAATAGCACAGCAAACAACATCAGACAAGTACAAATTTTGGCTTTGTAAATCGAGCATTGGGTCGGGAAAACATCTTTTAGACAACCCATTGAGCTGAGCAAATACTCCCTATATGAAAATACCTGTGAAAATGCCATTTTTTCTGAACACACGACAAAAGCAAACTTTCTCGATGAAATCCGCGCACCGCCATATTTGTTTTGCTTTTCGCGCGTGTAAAGCGTGACGCCCACGCTAGTGACCAGCCCACCCACGCGCGAAAAACTAGTCCCAGCCACGTTAAATTAACATAGCTAATGGTGACCTTGAAATTTGACTACGCGCACGGGATTGAGTACTGGTTCGAGTTTCCAATAGAAAACCGGTTACGTCCACTAAGTCTAAGTCCTTGCTTCTTGCTTAGGAGGCCACAAGAAGTCTTAAATAGCAAGAATTAGCTTACTGGGAATTGTCTAAAGTACGCAAAGTTGATATGAAAACTCGCTCTCGTACTCAATCTGGTACTCGTAGCCAAGTCTGAAGGTCGTAAATATTACAGATAAAGGCGTGTTAACGGAAAATAATCCCCCTCGTAAAGTTCGTACGAACCTACATCCGGATGCGGGAGGCATATTTAGGTGTGAGGATATAACTATCACGGTAACTTTAGCCGTGAGTGATGTTTGGTAGTATTATAGTTAACAATTATTCACCGACGTGGAGGTGAGTAGTCTCCTTTTGAACCATTGCTTCTGCCGAAACACTCTAGGCTTGTTTATCAGTATCATAGAAAAGAGGTTTGCACAGCGGCTTGAATATAACAACTTGGTTGTCTCTTGATCAAAAACAAACAAACAAACAAACAAACGAAGGAAGGAACAAAGTAGGGTTCACATCTGTTCGTAAGACGGTGTAATCACAGGCGGCCCAAGCGCGAGACAAGAGAAACTAATTTATGTAAATGAACTGAACGCGAGCGTGACTCCTGCCTTCGAGCGGTGTTTTGTTACAAAGATGCCATTTACAAGGGTTTGTATGGGAAATTTTCGGGTTTGCTTTAACTACCTAAAATCTAATGATCTGTGAATAAAACTGACTTACCTTGCTTTCCTGTCGTATTCTTTTTCCTGTCACTGTGTTTGAGGCCGTTTTGAGGCGTTTTGAGCGAGTTAGCGCTGGTGGTGGTGTCCCACTAGAAAAAAAGACAAGGCTGGCTGGCTCAAAATCGATCCATCGTACTGCGAAGGCTAAAATATTCCCGAGGAATGGACGTAACCGCCTCAAATCACGATCAGCCGAAGCGTGAATAACTCGCTTCCCAGTCCATCGGTCGCTCGTTCGCAAATCTCATCGCAACGGCAAGAAAATCGCTCGTTTGCCAGCTCAAATCTGTCTCTCTCGCTGCTGCATCATGCGAAAAGCCAACGGTGAGGATACCAGATTTGAAATCGTCTACTCGACAAAAACCGCACTCGATAGGGGTGGGACGGAGCTATTGCCTGACTGCAAACCAACACCGTGCGAGGGTACACTGCGGTCGCTAAGCTTCGATTTCAAATCTGGTATCCTCACCGTTGGCTATACGCATGATGCAGCAGCGAGAGAGACAGATTTGAGCTGGTAAACGAGCGATTTTCTTGCCGTTGCGATGAGATTTGCGAACGAGCGACCGATGGACTGGGAAGCGAGTTATTCACGCTTCGGCTGATCGTGATTTGAGGCGGTTACGTCCATTCCTCGGGAATATTTTAGCCTTCGCAGTACGATGGATCGATTTTGAGCCAGCCAGCCTTGTCTTTTTTTCTAGTGGGACACCACCACCAGCGCTAACTCGCTCAAAACGCCTCAAAACGGCCTCAAACACAGTGAAAGGAAAAAGAATACGACAGGAAAGCAAGGTAAGTCAGTTTTATTCACAGATCATTAGATTTTAGGTAGTTAAAGCAAACCCGAAAATTTCCCATACAAACCCATGTAAATGGCATCTTTGTAACAAAACACCGCTCGAAGGCAGGAGTCACGCTCGCGTTCAGTTCATTTACATAAATTAGTTTCTCTTGTCTCGCGCTTGGGCCGCCTGTGGTGTAATATCCGCTATTAAGCATGGTAAATGCAACTGTTAGCATAGTGTTTTGTTCACTGATTATTAGTATTGCGGCGGGCTTCACTTAACTGCAATAAAGTCTTAACTTAAACTGTTTAGTGTAGAATTTAATGAACAAACCTTCTTTCGTTTTATTTTTGTTGGGCAATTCGTGCCGTGTTACATAACGTCATCAACATTTGGTCACATGATTACAGTGAGTTTGCCTTTCGCACGTGCTCGCACTTGTAGTGTATCTTGTCCTTCAAAGCGTTTTCTGTTCGATATCCTGCACAGAATGTAAGTCGTATCGTTTGCGGTATTTCTTTATTTGTTGTTCTTTAGGTTTATTTGTCATTTATGTTATTCTTTCTCAGTTTTCACCGTTTATGACGAGTCAAAGATAGCTTTCGATGCCACGAGGTTGTAATGATTATACGAGTGGAAATTAAAGCTTACGAACGTCAATTTAACGCGTCGAAGATTTTTTTTCCGAACCACAGTCTTGAGTACAGCTTGTGTTCCTATGTTTGTTGGCAGAAGGCGAACAGCGCCTATCTGCGTAAAAGTGCATCTATCTTAAACACTTTAATTATCATTTGGTAGCAGTAGAGGACTGTGTATGGTAAGATGTTCACTTCCTTAGTGGGAAACGTTATACCGTCGGCCTTATCTGTTTCACCTTCGTAAAAGGGGAATCTACGTAGTTCTCTTTGTGATCTGGTCTAATTTGGGAAATGCGGCATATCTGTTCCGTCACTGGTAAGCTGCAGATCCGCAGTCTACGCCCAACGAAAAGTGTGGAAAAATCCCCTAAAGGTTTTTTAAAGCGCATCTCAATGTATTCACCCAGAAAACAAGTTAGATATATAATACTTTTGTAAACCAAAATCATTTTCCATGACACAAAGAATTCATTAGATTAGATTGTGCGTTTTAGTTTCATTTATATCAGAGATCGACTGGCAATAGAGTTATTTCAGTAGAGTTATGACTTAGAGTTAGAGTTAACGACTGCCAAAATCCGGAATTCAAG
>BLFK01000386.1:2537035-2542035 GCA_014634185.1 Astreopora myriophthalma | reverse complement strand
AGAGTCCCGAAAACTTTTCGGACCAAAAAGGGCTAATGTAAAGTTCACTCAAATCGTGCACACGAGATCACAACCGGAGTTAAACTTTCGTCTTTGAAGCAGCATGAAGTTACCGCGCTCGCAGTAATCAAACGGTACTATATTATTCCTGCAGTCATTGTTGTATGTTTAAGGTATGGGGAGTGACACTCCGGCGTAGACAGGAAACGACATGGATGCGGTCACCGAACGCAGATCCCTCAGGAGGGAAGGGCGGGCCGCCAAGTTTAGCTCGCGAGCTTTGACTCTTGAAACTGACAAAGTGACACTTGGTGAAGGGAGCAGTTAATATACTAGGGCTAAGCCAGTGAGAGGGTGATCTGGGGAATTTAAAAAATAACATTTTCACGGGGTTTATGCCTTGCATGCATAATAAAGTATATTCAAATGAATTTGAATCGCACCGAGTTCAATCAAAGTGCTCTGTGAGCAAAATCTTGAATTGAAGGGTTGAATTAAATTATCTTTTGCATTATGTCTAATGTTATCTGAAAAAAAAAAAAAACAGGCAATGTCGAGCGTCTGAAAAATCCACGAATACCAAATATAGTCGCTAACAGTGGTTCGGTTGTTCGGCGAAGGACAGAGCAACAGACAACTTCGTCGTACACACTCGAACCCGCTATGTTGAGTCTGCGATTCTAGGGACTGGCGATCGACCCCGGGTGGGAGTTGATTGCCATTACTTTTTTCCCTTTCGTTTTTCGTTATTTTTAGCGGTACAATAAATGCTTTGTGTTTATATGATTTCGCTCGCTATATGCGCATTTACCGTACCATAACCATACCGTACTTCAACGCGAGCGTACCTCATTTGCATATTGTTTCCAGCCCAACGAGCAATCGATCGAGCGCCCGCCTTTTCCGTTAATCAGAATAACTCGCTCATTGCGCATGCGCAATTCACGAGTTAAAAGGAAAGAACCTGATGTTAACTCAAAGAAAAAGACATTGTTTACCGCTTTGCATTGCAGCGTACGGCGGGAATTGAATATCGTCTTAATTTGAGAAATCGGGCAATCGGTTTTTTTTCGGGCATAATAACAGTTGAACATCCCTCACCCTTGCAAGCTCATCAACGTCTCTCGTGTTCATGGGGAGACTTTTTGGATCGCTTGTCTGACGCTTCTGCAGCAGCCCACCGCTTCATAGCTAGACACAGCCGCACTGAGATAGCTCCGCCCATCATGGCACCGAATATTACTCCCACGAAAATGCCTTGAAGTTAGACATATCTGCCAGATTAACGACATTACATACACCTTATTCCAAAATGGATGCCATTTTAAGACCCTTTTGTTTTTATTCAAATTAGCCCTCGATGCCTCTTTCTCAAGCTCAAAATTCAAAAGACGAGGCGACGAGGGCTAATTTGAATGAAAACAAAAGAATATTAAAATGGCGGCCATTCTGGAATAAGGTGTATTGGCAAATTGTTTCATTTTGACAGAGTATGGATCGGTAATCCACAAACTGGGAAGGACGTCACGGTTTCTATCGGTATTAGAGAGCGATTTTCTATTGAGTGTCGTAAAACCAATAGCAAAGTAATTACTCTGACCAATCACAGCAGGTGCAAACAGCGCAATGAGCCAATCAGAATTCGTAGCAATTCTATGTAAATTGCTCAAAGCGCGGGAAAAATAGGGCGTCCAAGTCGTGATTGGTTTTGGTTTTCCTTCTCATTGGTTGATAAACTGGCGCGAGATTTTTAAGCCAATCAGAAAGCTTAACAATCGCCATGGCGTAATTACTTTCGAAAGGCATTTGAAAACCGCCCTATAGGAGATGGCAAAAAGCTATTTACAGCCTGACCCTCATGACCGCTTCTGTCAAGGCGTTAATCCAAAGGAGCAAGCACTAAATCAGATGCAAAACGGAATTTGTCACCCGCACTAATCAAAACGGAGCGCATCGCCAATAATCATGAGTGGATATAGACATAAGTAGTTTAAGCAGTTTACCATTCTCTCTTTCAAAGTCCTTAAGTCTGCCGGAACTCTTTGCTTACCGCTATCACTATTTCTGAGTCGCTTCTTTCTTTTCGGAAAAAAGGTACTTATTTTTTTATCAATCAGTACACTTAATTCTTTGCCTAATTAATTTCGTTGATTTTTACTTCTATCATACGTGTATTAAGTCATTTTGTATTGTCCCTGGGAAGCTCCTTGTAAACGCCTTCTGGTTCAAGTTGGGAAAGTGTCCCATCTAAATATATCTGTTATGTTTGTATTAGTTTATTACTGTTCCTTATGTGTACTCTTAAATCTAATTTCCATTTGTGATTATTAATTGGCAAAAATTCGAAATAAAAAAAATCATCATAAACTCTAAATGCAGTGCACCATTTTGAAACTGAAGCTTACGAGCAATGTAAGCATGCAGAGACGCAAGTTGTAAAGAAGGTAAGAGCTAGCCGTTTATCTGTCGTTTAAAATTGGTATAATGCAAATATCTCGTTCGCGTTTGAGGCGATGCCAAAACCCTTTGCTCAAAACACGAATCAATGCTTCGGCGTGTTTTGTAAATTTTTGAATGATTTTTTGGTGTAACAGTTGGGAGGAGGTAGTTTTTCTCAAAAGAGAAGTAAAAATTTTAGAAATAAGAAATATTAAAGATTTAATGTGGTTTAGAAATTAGAATTTGAAGTTGAAAATTAGTACATGCCCACCCAAACAGTCCTCTATCAACCTGATGTGCTCTTGGGTGGAGGTCAACTGTCTGTTAGTGTTTTAAAACTGAGTTTCTTCCTTTTATCCCCTCTTTAAACCTCTTAAAATATCATTCAAATTCGGGTGTACCCCCGGCTTAATGTGACAACCAGAGGTTTATTGGCTGTTGAAGCAATGACTTCTTTTGTTCAATCGCTGGGAAGTTTGAATATCAAGGGTTAGTTGAGTAGTTGACGTCAATGTTTGTAAACAGAAAACATTGCTATTAGGTATTTCAGACTATTGCGGTCGACATTGGATAACATCATCGGATGAGGCCAGATTTCTGCGCCCGCAAGAATAAAAACCGCCATTAAACCACCCAGTGGGCTCCTGATTAAACCAATTGTTTTGACTTCGACCGTTGGTCACTGATCTGGTTTAAGCCGGTTGTCCAATGCAAACCACCTCTTTCTTGTTTGCAACCACGTGATGAGACGGCCATGTTGGTGTACAAAACAATGGAAGCGAATTCCCACATCCACTCTGTGACCGATGCCGTTTTATCGTATCAGCAGTCGCTCACAACATTAATAACTGAAAGGAGCAGGAGGCAGTAAATGCAGGAACTCGAGATCTCTCGGCATGACTGGACGGATGGCATGTTCTACACAGTTAAAATACAAGTAAGTGGATAAAGAATGCTTCAATTGGAAACATCTAAGTTTCTAAATCGAGCAAAACTACAGAATTTTTTTCTTGGTTTTCACTCACGTTTTCAGCAGCCATGTTTTTTAAACCGAAACGAAGAAACATGTTTGCCTAAAAATAGAACTCAATTTCCGGAGGATTAGTTTGGGAAACCAACATGGCTGCCATTTCTTTGTTTAGGGACTCCAACATGGCCGCCGTGACGTCATGTGAAAACCACTAGTAGAACATTGCCGATTTCCCAGTGAGTAATATTGATTAATACAATGCATGTGTTAGGTGTTGTTATAGAAAAGCTAAAAAAAGAAGCGTCAGAAGTGGAGTGCCCTTACTGCCACTGGTCCGTGTTGTAGACGTTTTCTTGTTTCCGCGCTCAAAACGGAAAATGGGTGTGATAGGCAACCTATTGGAAGGTTGCCACTTTCTGCTTAAAGAAAGCTTGGACTAGAACAGAAAGGATTACCCAAACACGATGAATGTCTGAGATCGTTCATAAAAGAGGCAATTTACACTTTCAAAATGTCTCACTTTCCTGCTCTAATCAACGTTCCCTATATTGACACCCACCCACCCACACAAAATGGAACAGGGGCTTACAAGACATAGTGAACGCAAGTTGCGTGACACCTGGTAAATATTTTTTTCTTTCTGCCTTATCCTCAGTCATAAAGTGATCCCAATCTGTAGACTTGAACACAAACGAGTTTATTTGATACAAAGATCTGGTTTGACTAAAAGAAAAAAGAGGAATGTAAATAGAAACGATGCGAAATGAAAATACCAGCGACAAAAAAACTTAAAAGATTTGCAGGCTGGAAAACGTGAAAAAACAAAGCAAATCGTGTCAACTGGAACCTCCCTCAAGAATCACACACGTGCACCTCCTCGAATCCCATAATATATACGTTGAAATCCCATATATTTTGTACCAGTACCGCGCGGACGTTTTGTAACCTACACAATCATATGATTTCAGTTTGATTGTGAGATTTCAATGAAGGTATCGGGTTTGGAGTAGCAGTTACGATTTAGAGCGAGAGGAATTGATATGATTTAGAGTTAACTAAGAGCCTGGGTCTGTATCATTTGTATTTGTATTCTATCTGTCGTACCTTTTCCAGATGTTTACCGAGATCCGCTCTCCTTGCTGATATCCTTGCCCTTGGCTGATGCCTTTCTTTGATCGCACAAAACACGTGGAATTTAACGCTGTAAATTGCTCTAGGAAGTCTTCCTTCTGTTCTTCCGTAACTTCCAGAGAACCGTACCCATAATTGCTAGCGCTGTCTATGCGTGCCTCGGAAAGGGTTTCCAGAAGAAATTGTTTTCCTTTTCAACAAGCGTGAAGTTCTCCCCCTGCGGATACGTTAGATTTTCCGCCAGGAATGATCGTATTTCTCGAAAATTCAGCGGGCATTCTATTGGAAACGGAGAACCCTAACCTCAACCATACATGAATGAAAACATTTCTGAAAAGCCCGCGAAATTCTTCCGCTTATTCAATGCTGGTTAGTTTTTAATGTTGTGACCGACCGCTGACATGAGAAAACGGTATCGCGGAAGGGGGTCAAAGTGGATGTGGGAATTCGCTTCCCTACA
>BLFK01000386.1:2520675-2523175 GCA_014634185.1 Astreopora myriophthalma | reverse complement strand
CCACCAAAGTGATGCGTCTTCTTCCAACGTGCACTTTCTGACCCAGTTCTTTGTTCGTGTCTGCATTGGTCTAAGTATTGATTTCTTTTTTAATTCTTTCTCCTTGTGGCTGCAAATGTCTTACTTGAATGTTGCTGTAGTGCGGGTATGGAGAAAGAAATGGCGAAAACACATGCTTATTGGCTTAATTATAACAACCGTAACGCTGTGCTATTATACAACTCATTTGTTCGCCGTTGTCGAAGCTAAAAACACTTCACAAACTAAGACTCGAAATTTCTCTTGCACAGGACCTTTTGCTAATTCTCACTAGATGCTTAGCCATCAGTGAGGTTCAGTAGTGTTATGGTATATATGGACATCATAGTTGTAGTATTAAGGTGGCTAGTATCATTTTTTGTCTTCTTCAGTGCATGAAAATTACAAAAAACCGAGCCAGTCTCTCAGCAAAATTGTTGTAAGATTGCCCATTTTTTACTGCATATAGAATAACAACTTTTGGGCCATCAGCTGTTATCATGGCAACACAAGGGACAGATTATTATGGTGTACTTTTCACCTTCTACAGCTTATATCTTCAACAATACCTGGGTGACCCCCAATTTTTTTAACGTGACTTGATAAGTCGTTAAAAAACGAAACTGCACAACTGTTTTAAAAAAAATTCTTGGGAGCGGATTTTTTATAAACGCGGGAAAATGTAATTCTAAGAGTAGTGCAAAATTCCCTCCCAAGAATGTTCTTAAACTTTGTCCTGTTTCCTCTGATTGCGGGGAAAATATTGCTAAAATAAAAAATGGGAGTCACTGAGCTCGTTTTTTCGCAAAAAGCTTCCCGAGTGTAAAGAATTCCACGCGTGGCTGCGAGTTCCAAAATCTAGAGTTTAAAAGAATGGCATTTACCTATGCTCAGTTTTGCTTAGCGCTGACCATTGCGTGTTTGTGTTGGGTCAAGAATTCAACACTTTGCTGTCGTTTTCCGAACTACCGAAGCTCTTGATTTCACCGATTGTTATCACTTTAACATCATTCTTCTGGAGCGTTTGGGAGCGTTTTCCATCCATTTTTTAGATTCCTCGACCGTGCAATTTGCGAAAGGGAGCCAAGGGAAAGTGTAAACCATGTGAGTGAATTTTGCCGAGAGTATATTGTAAGACTGAACATTTATGGATATAGTGATCTGTGGTGGAACGTTGAGCTTTGTTATGGTTTACTGCGCCAAAGAGTACAGCAAACAACATCAGACAGGTACGAATTTTGGCTTTGTAAATCGAGCATTGGGTCGGGAAAACATCTTTTAGACAACCCATTGAGCTGAGCAAATACTCCCTATATGAAAATACCTTTGAAAATGCCATTTTTTCTGAACACACGACAAAAGCAAACTTTCTCGATGAAATCCGCGCACCGCCATATTTGTTTTGCTTTTCGCGCGTGTAAAGCGTGACGCCCACGCTATTGAGCAGCCCACCCACGCGCGAAAAACTAGTCCAGACTACGCGCACGGGATTGAGTACTGGTTCGAGTTTCCAATAGAAAACCGGTTACGTCCTTTAAGTCTAAGTCCTTGCTTCTTGCTTAGGAGGCCACAAGAAGTCTTAAATAGCAAGAATTAGCTTACTGGGAATTGTCTAAAGTACGCAAAGTTGATATGAAAACTCGCTCTCGTACTCAATCTGGTACTCGTAGCCAAGTCTGAAGGTCGTAAATATTACAGATAAAGGCGTGTTAACGGAAAATAATCCCCCTCGTAAAGTTCGTACGAACCTACATCCGGATGCGGGAGGCATATTTAGGTGTGAGGATATAACTATCACGATAACTTTAGCCGTGAGTGATGTTTGGTAGTATTATAGTTAACAATTATTCACCGACGTAGAGGTGAGTAGTCTCCTTTTGAACCATTGCTTCTGCCGAAACACTGTAGGCTTGTTTATCAGTATCATAGAAAAGAGGTTTGCACAGCGGCTTGAATATAACAACTTGGTTGTCTCTTGATCAAAAACAAACAAACAAACAAACGAAGGAAGGAACAAAGTAGGGTTCACATCTGTTCGTAAGACGGTGTAATATCCGCTATTAAGCATGGTAAATGCAACTGTTAGCATAGTGTTTTGTTCACTGATTATTAGTATTGCGGCAGGCTTCACTTAACTGCAATAAAGTCTTAACTTAAACTGTTTAGTCTAGAATTTAACAAACCTCGAGGTGTCATTTTCTTTCGTTTTATTTTTGTTGGGCAATTCGTGCCGTGTTACATAACGTCATCAACATTTGGTCACATGATTACAGTGAGTTTGCCTTTCGCACGTGCTCGCACTTGTAGTGTATCTTGTCCTTCAAAGCGTTTTCTGTTCGATATCCTGCACAGAATGTAAGTCGTATCGTTTGCGGTATTTCTTTATTTGTTGTTCTTTAGGTTTATTTGTCATTTATGTTATTCTTTCTCAGTTTTCACCGTTTATGACGAGTCAAAGATAGCTTTCGATGCCACGAGGTTG
>BLFK01000386.1:2508175-2515675 GCA_014634185.1 Astreopora myriophthalma | reverse complement strand
AAAAGTATTCGCTTTAGTACTTTGTATTGAAACATTCTTGTTTTGGTGCCGAGGGTAACAGTGTGCGGAATCAGATAGATCCCTTCCCAGTCAAGATTACAAGTGGGATACAAAGCAATATATTTAGATTTTCGTTTATGCTGTGTATGGTCATGAACTGAACCGAGGATATGAAATATTTGACCGGATGCTAGTTGCCTTGATAGCTCAGTGCAGTGCTATCGCACGGTTTTCGGTTCAAGTCCCGTTGGACAATTTTTCAGGTTTCTTTTCACCTTTACATCATCACGTCAGTGCCACATCACCATCATCATAAGTGCCACGTCAGTGCCACATCAGTGCAACGTCAGTGCCACGTTAGTGCCACCTCAGTGCCACATCAGCGCCACATCAGTGCCACATCAGTATGTAGTAGGGCCTCTTCATATGATCCCGGTAGACCGGACTGACTTGGTGTCCGAGATATCGCCTCACCACTACTAAAACTCAATACAGTTTTTTCGGTCTCGGTTTGGCGGTTGTTTTGATCCGGTAACCGGGTTGAATTTTTCCATATGACCAGAACACAACAGAAATTCACCCCGCGGTGACAGGACTCAGGCGTGCGTTTCTCAAGAGTCCCGAAAACTTTTCGGACCAAAAAGGGCTAATGTAAAGTTCACTCAAATCGTGCACACGAGATCACAACCGGAGTTTAACTTTCGTCTTTGAAGCAGCATGAAGTTACCGCGCTCGCAGTAATCAAACGGTACTATATTATTCCTGCAGTCATTGTTGTATGTTTAAGGTATTGGGAGTGACACTCCGGCGTAGACAGGAAACGACATGGATGCGGTCACCGAACACAGATCCCTCAGGAGGGAAGGGCGGGCCGCCAAGTTTAGCTCGCGAGCTTTGACTCTTGAAACTGACAAAGTGACACTTGGTGAAGGGAGCAGTTAATATACTAGGGCTAAGCCAGTGAGAGGGTGATCTGGGGAATTTAAAAAATAACATTTTCACGGGGTTTATGCCTTGCATGCATAATAAAGTATATTCAAATGACTTTGAATCGCACCGAGTTCAATCAAAGTGCTCTGTGAGCAAAATCTTGAATTGAAGGGTTAAATTAAATTATCTTTTGCATTATTTTTAATTTTATTTAAAAAAAAAAAAAAAAAAAAAAACAGGCAATGTCGAGCGTCTGAAAAATCCACGAATACCAAATATAGTCGCTAACAGTGGTTCGGTTGTTCGGCGAAGGACAGAGCAACAGACAACTTCGTCGTACACACTCGAGCCCGCTATGTTGAGTCTGCGATTCTAGGGACTGGCGATCGACCCCGGGTGGGGGTTGATTGCCATTAATTTTTTCCCTTTCGTTTTTCGTTGTTTTTAGCGGTACAATAAATGCTTTGTGTTTATATGATTTCGCTCGCTATATGCGCATTTACCGTACCATAACCATACCGTACTTCAACGCGAGCGTACCTCATTTGCATATTGTTTCCAGCCCAACGAGCGATCGATCGAGCGCCCGCCTTTTCCGTTAATCAGAATAACTCGTTCATTGCGTATGCGCAATTCACGAGTTAAAAGGAAAGAACCTGATGTTAACTCAAAGAAAAAAACATTGTTTATCGCTTTGCATTGCAGCGTACGGCGGGAATTGAATATCGTCTTAATTTGAGAAATCGGGCAATCGGTTTTTCTCGTGTTCTCCTGTTTAAGGGCATAATAACAGTTGAACATCCCTCACCCTTGCAAGCTCATCAACGTCTCTCGTGTTCATGGGGAGACTTTTTGGATCGCTTGTCTGACGCTTCTGCAGCAGCCCACCGCTTCATAGCTAGACACAGCCGCACTGAGATAGCTCCGCCCATCATGGCACCGAATATTACTCCCACGAAAATGCCTTGAAGTTAGACATATCTGCCAGATTAACGACATTACATACACCTTATTCCAAAATGGCTGCCATTTTAAGACCCTTTTGTTTTTATTCAAATTAGCCCTCGATGCCTCTTTCTCAAGCTCAAAATTCAAAAGAATAATTTACCTTGAACGAGGCGACGAGGGCTAATTTGAATAAAAACAAAAGAATATTAAAATGGCGGCCATTCTGGAATAAGGTGTATTGGCAAATTGTTTCATTTTGACAGAGTATGAATCGGTAATCCACAAACTGGGAAGGACGTCACGGTTTCTATCGGTATTAGAGAGCGATTTTCTATTGAGTGTCGTAAAACCAATAGCAAAGTAATTACTCTGACCAATCACAGCAGGTGCAAACAGCGCAATGAGCCAATCAGAATTCGTAGCAATTCTATGTAAATTGCTCAAAGCGCGGGAAAAATAGGGCGTCCAAGTCGTGATTGGTTTTGGTTTTCCTTCTCATTGGTTGATAAACTGGCGCGAGATTTTTAAGCCAATCAGAAAGCTTAACAATCGCCACGGCGTAATTACTTTCGAAAGGCATTTGAAAACCGCCCTATAGGAGATGGCAAAAAGCTATTTACAGCCTGACCCTCATGACCGCTTCTGTCAAGGCGTTAATCCAAAGGAGCAAGCACTAAATCAGATGCAAAACGGAATTTGTCACCCGCACTAATCAAAACGGAGCGCCTCGCCAATAATCATGAGTGGATATAGACATAAGTAGTTTAAGCAGTTTACCATTCTCTCTTTCAAAGTCCTTAAGTCTGCCGGAACTCTTTGCTTACCGCTATCACTATTTCTGAGTCGCTTCTTTCTTTTCGGAAAAAAGGTACTTATTTTTTTATCAATCAGTACACTTAATTCTTTGCCTAATTAATTTCGTTGATTTTTACTTCTATCATACGTGTATTAAGTCATTTTGTATTGTCCCTGGGAAGCTCCTTGTAAACGCCTTCTGGTTCAAGTTGGGAAAGTGTCCCATCTAAATATATCTGTTATGTTTGTATTAGTTTATTACTGTTCCTTATGTGTACTCTTAAATCTAATTTCCATTTGTGATTATTAATTGGCAAAAATTCGAAATAAAAAAAATCATCATAAACTCTAAATGCAGTGCACCATTTTGAAACTGAAGCTTACGAGCAATGTAAGCATGCAGAGACGCAAGTTGTAAAGAAGGTAAGAGCTAGCCGTTTATCTGTCGTTTAAAATTGGTATAATGCAAATATCTCGTTCGCGTTTGAGGCGATGCCAAAACCCTTTGCTCAAAACACGAATCAATGCTTCGGCGTGTTTTGTAAATTTTTGAATGATTTTTTGGTGTAACAGTTGGGAGGAGGTAGTTTTTCTCAAAAGAGAAGTAAAAATTTTAGAAATAAGAAATATTAAAGATTTAATGTGGTTTAGAAATTAGAATTTGAAGTTGAAAATTAGTACATGCCCACCCAAACAGTCCTCTATCAACCTGATGTGCTCTTGGGTGGAGGTCAACTGTCTGTTAGTGTTTTAAAACTGAGTTTCTTCCTTTTATCCCCTCTTTAAACCTCTTAAAATATCATTCAAATTCGGGTGTACCCCCGGCTTAATGTGACAACCAGAGGTTTATTGGCTGTTGAAGCAATGACTTCTTTTGTTCAATCGCTGGGAAGTTTGAATATCAAGGGTTAGTTGAGTAGTTGACGTCAATGTTTGTAAACAGAAAACATTGCTATTAGGTATTTCAGACTATTGCGGTCGGCATTGGATAACATCATCGGGTGAGGCCAGATTTCTGCGCCCGCAAGAATAAAAACCGCCATTAAACCACCCAGTGGGCTCCTGATTAAACCAATTGTTTTGACTTCGACCGTTGGTCACTGATCTGGTTTAAGCCGGTTGTCCAATGCAAACCACCTCTTTCTTGTTTGCAACCACGTGATGAGACGGCCATGTTGGTGTACAAAACAAGGGAAGCGAATTCCCACTCTGTGACCGATGCCGTTTTATCGTGTCAGCAGTCGCTCACAACATTAATAACTGAAAGGAGCAGGAGGCAGTAAATGCAGGAACTCGAGATCTCTCGGCATGACTGGACGGATGGCATGTTCTACACAGTTAAAATACAAGTAAGTGGATAAAGAATGCTTCAATTGGAAACATCTAAGTTTCTAAATCGAGCAAAACTACAGAATTATTTTCTTGGTTTTCACTCACGTGACCAGCAGCCATGTTTTTTAAACCGAAACGAAGAAACATGTTTGCCTAAAAATAGAACTCAATTCCCGGAGGATTAGTTTGGGAAACCAACATGGCTGCCATTTCTTTGTTTAGGGACTCCAACATGGCCGCCGTGACGTCATGTGAAAACCACTAGTAAAACATTGCCGATTTCCCAGCGAGTAATATTGATTAATACAATGCATGTGGTAGGTGTTGTTATAGAAAAGCTAAAGAAAGAAGCGTCAGAAGTGGAGTGCCCTTACTGCCACTGGTCCGTGTTGTAGACGTTTTCTTGTTTCCGCGCTCAAAACGGAAAATGGGTGTGATAGGCAACCTATTGGAAGGTTGCCACTTTCTGCTTAAAGAAAGCTTGAACTAGAACAGAAAGGATTACCCAAACACGATGAATGTCTGAGATCGTTCATAAAAGAGGCAATTTACACTTTCAAAATGTCTCACTTTCCTGCTCTAATCAACGTTCCCTATATTGACACCCACCCACCCACACAAAATGGAACAGGGGCTTACAAGACATAGTGAACGCAAGTTGCGTGACACCTGGTAAATATTTTTTTCTTTCTGCCTTATCCTCAGTCATAAAGTGGTCCCAATCTGTAGACTTGAACACAAACGAGTTTATTTGATACAAAGATCTGGTTTGACTAAAAAAAAAAAGAGGAATGTAAATAGAAACGATGCGAAATGAAAATACCAGCGACAAAAAAACTTACAAGATTTGCAGGCTGGAAAACGTGAAAAAACAGAACAAATCGTGTCAACTGGAACGTCCCTCAAGAATCACACACGTGCACCTCCTCGAATCCCATAATATATAGGTCGAAATCCCATATATTTTGTACCAGTACCGCGCGGACGTTTTGTAACCAACACAATCATATGATTTCAGTTTGATTGTGAGATTTCAATGAAGGTATCGGGTTTGGAGTATCAGTTACGATTTAGAGCGAGAGGAATTGATATGATTTAGAGTTAACTAAGAGCCTGGGTCTGTATCATTTGTATTTATATTCTATCTGTCGTACCTTTTCCAGATGTTTACCGAGATCCGCTCTCCTTGCTGATATCCTTGCCCTTGGCTGATGCCTTTCTTTGATCGCACAAAACACGTGGAATTTAACGCTGCAAATTGCTCTAGGAAGTCTTCCTTCCGTTCTTCCGTAACTTCCAGAGAACCATACCCATAATTGCTAGCGCTGTCTATGCGTGCCTCGGAAAGGGTTTCCAGAAGAAATTGTTTTCCTTTTCAACAAGCGTGAAGTTCTCCCCCTGCGGATACGTTAGATTTTCCGCCAGGAATGATCGTATTTCTCGAAAGTCAGAGTGGATGTGAGAATTCGCTTCCCTACAAACAATGGGGACTTTAAGGTGGCAGCGATAACGCCACTAAACAATAGACTTCAATGAGCGAAACAGTGGCTCTGCACGTTCGTTTGAAGTTTGGTACATTTCTTTCCCGTTCTCTGCTAATGCACCGATCAACTCGAAACTTCAACATCCCCCCCCGGGCAAACCCCGGGCATTTGAACTTTTGAAGATTGGATCGTTCAAATTCCCGCCCCCTCGGGCCAAAATGGTGTTCAAATGCCCCACCTTATCGTCGGATCGTCGGAGCAAGTGTAAGCTGCTCTAACTCCGAAACACGGCAAAGATTGTTTAACGAGAGTACCGTATACATATCAACAACAGAGCTTACAACTGCATGTATTTTAAGTTGTTCAGTGTCGGTTGATTACCTCTAACAGAAACGTACAACTTTAACAATGAAATGGGGATGTGAAAATGTACCATACTGTATTTACTCTATAGCATGACGCAACCAAAATTCCTTTGACGGTTCAGTTACTAAAAGGAAAAAACCCCAGTCACTTACCTAATTGATTCGAATTGTCAAAAACCTATTTGGGGTACTTTTCTATAACGGTGTAGCTTTCTTAATAATATCAATCTCTTTTCGCTTCCAAACACGTGTTTATAGCTGTTAGCGACTTCGGCGCCCGAAAAAAAAAAAGCCATTTGAGACCTGACACTTCCGGTTCAATTTTCCCCACCCCACCTAGGCAAAGGTCAAATTCCCCACCCCCGGGCACAGAAAATAGTCAAATGCCCGGGGTTTGCCCGGGGGGGGGGGGATGTTGAAGTTTCGATTTGATCGGCGCATAATGTGAAACGTCAAATGACCAAATTTCAAGTTCTAAGGACAACGCGAGCACACAATGGAGGATGTTGATTGTATTTCTCAGTTTGAACACCGTTCCTCCCAATTCAGTTCCTGATTGGTTCGGATAGCTTGTGGAAGTTGAACGAACTGGAATAATCACCGAGAACTTCGCAAAACGTCGCTGTACGGAACATCCAAGGAAAGCATGTTGCGAAGGTATGCGATCGGATGGAAAAGTGTTTTGAGTTTTGCTGGGTGAAATTCCCGTACCGTTGACGTTTTCTTCCGATGAAGGAAGTGTGTGGTTAAAGAAGCGAAGGTGCGAGCTCAATGTGGAATTTCGAGACGATTGGAGCTTTTGGCGCGAACTAACCGGCTGTTTTTATTCGGAGATCTGGGGTGCTTACCAATTGTTGGGAAATTCCGGTTGGGGTAATTGTTACAAAATGGTAAGCGAATTTCCAAATAAACCAATCACCCGGACGAAATCGCAGTTACCATTAAATTCTTCTCATTTCAAAACCGTGAAACCGCGGTAAGGTCCTTAAAAAGGGCCTGGAAACGGAAGATTCGTAAAAGTCTTTCTGACTACCCGTTCCAAACGGGAAGAAAGGGTACCTCTGGAAGTACCCCAAAATTTCCGAACGGATTTTCCGGGAAGTTACTGTACCATTTGAGTTTTTCCCGAACATTCCGGAATTCTTCGCTAAATAGCAGGCACCCCTGCTGATCCTCGCGCTAGAACTGCCCAACAATGGGGAGATATTATAGAGTGAGGAAAACAGGATTCGCTCTGAAATGCCCGAGGTACGCCACAAAAAATTTCATAAGGTAACGAGAAGACAAGGCAAGGCTTTTTGTTGAATTCACGTTTTTTTAATTTTCGACTCCCTAACGTTCGAAAATTCCCGTGCAAACCCTAACAATTTACGCCATTGCGTAACTGATCGTGTCGCTCAAATTACAACGTGACGTTACAATGGTAATATAAACGTTCCAAGAGCTTGGTTACTTGTGGTTATAATGACATTCTGTTTAATTCATTTGGTCCAACTTCCATGTGGAACTAATTCGTGTCGAAAACTAACTTGCCGAGGTTCGCAGAAAGACTGATCAAAGTCTAATGTACATTCCCTCAAAACGGATGTTGAAGTACCTAATTTCAGAATCACTCGCGGCGTTACGTACTGTTTACAACAGATGTT
>BLFK01000386.1:2491985-2501985 GCA_014634185.1 Astreopora myriophthalma | reverse complement strand
AAAGCTATGACGCATGCATTTTACATACAGATTGTTGGCGGTATTGCGCTTGGATCCGTGGCCACTTTCATACTGGTCCTAGATTTCAACTCAGTTGATCTTTGCTTTGATATGCAGTCGTCCAACTGGACGGCCCTTCCAAGGCGAACACAAGCCATCATGGTGACCGGTGCGGCTACGGAAGCATACGTGGTTCAACTATGGAGCTTCTTTGTTGTACTGTTCTTGTTTGGTTGGCCATTGATCAAAGAACTCCATCTGTTGGTCCTGAATCTCCTGGGTGCTTTCGTGGATACTTATTACCGCCTTTACTTGCAGGTGTACGACATTTACAAGAGGTATTGGATGTCCTTCCCTCTCAACGTTCTTTTCGTTTCGATCTTAACGATGAACAGTTTACTCATTAGCAGAGAAATAGCGAAGCGAAGCGAGAACGAAAGGCGTAAAAGAATTAAGAAAACTCTTCAGGTTTTTGCAATGCTTGTAGCTCAGTTTGCTTTTGGAATCCCAATAACCTTCCTTTTGGTGTATGTACTTGTTCCTTTTTATAGCCAAGCAACCGAGACATACAGAGCTATAATTGCTGGAGGATTGCCTCTTGTCACTGCAACTCCCAAGGTGATCGTACGTTTAGCGGCGCAAAGAATCGATTTTCTTCATCCGGGGGACTCGCACGTGTTGCTAAGCGTGCTGTACAGTGCGTCGGCTATCGTTTTTCGCGTCATGCAAGCAGAACTAACGAATCTTTATCTCTTTATACTGCTGAGCTTCGCACACGGAGCGGTTGATTTATTGGAAAGGCTTACCATCGTCATTCGAGATTATTTGTGGTGTTTTATTTACAAGAAGCTCAAACAGTGCGATTTCGAGACCACATTGAATGCGGCTCGATTTCGCACGCCACGAAGCATGCGTCTAGTCGCCGACATGAGTATTCAGATGATACTTGGTGAGTCAACAGCTCTGATAGCAGCGGTCGGTTTCATCCAGCTGTATAACTTCATGTACCACCAAAGTGATGGGTCTTCTTCCAACGTGTACTTTCTGACCCAGTTCTTTGTTCGTGTCTCCATTGGTCTAAGTATTGATTTCTTTTTTAATTCTTTCTCCTTGTGGCTGCAAATGTCTTACTTGAATGTTGCTGTAGTGCGGGTATGGAGAAAGAAATGGCGAAAGCACATGGTTATTGGCTTAATTATAACAGCCGTAACGCTGTGCTATTTCACAACTCATTTGTTCGCCGTTGTCGAAGCCAAAAACAGTCCAGAAGCTAAGGCTCGAGATTTCTCTTGCACAGTACCTTTTGCCAAGTTTTAAAGTTGAAAAATCGTTCTTGTACTCAATCTTGCATTCGTGGTCAAATCTGAAGGTCGGTCTTACCATAGATAAGGGAGTTTAAGCGGAAAATAGACTCCTTATCATTAAAATTCATAAAACCCTACATCGGGGATGCTCGAGGGGTATTTACTTGTGAGCAACTTACGGCGAGTCTCCTTTTAAACTGTTTTTTCTGCCAAAACACTCTCGGCTTGTCCATATAGTAGAGAAGAAAGTTGAACGGTGGCCTGAATATAATAATTTCACTGTCTTGTAAGTAACACATTGAAACAAACAAACAACTGAACCAAGGAAGGTTCACATCTTCGTAAGGTCGTGTCATATCCTCTATTGTGGATTATCTTCGGAACTATATTTATTTTATAGATACCGATGAAATACCGGGATTTTTCCTTTTACTAAAAAATCCTATCTTCACCACGCGCAGTGAACATACTATTTTTATTTCTCACGTGTGAGGATATTGGTGTCGCCATGGTTACTAACATGATCAGCCAATTACAAGAGAGCTTCCCGCTCAGGCGCGCGGCCGGTTCTTTTGAAATTTAATTTAAAAAATGGCTTCGAGGTGCGAAGACGGCGCAGTTGGCCACGAAGAATGTCGAATATAAGTATTATTTTCTTTATTTCTCCTTTATAACTTTATATCCGAATTTGATAACATTTTTGTGACAGGCATTTTGCGATATGTGACCACATTAATTGCACTATTTTGCTGTTTCGATAATGAATTTTAAAAAAAGTTACTTCAGTAAATCAGAGTCTGGTTTTTCACTTCGCTCGTCGTTTTACCGCTGACCAGTTGGCTCCATTGAGATTGCACTGGACTTCCGTGCGAGAGGTCGCGGGTTCGAACGCTGGCCGGACCAACACTCGGGGTCTTTAAATAACCGAGGAGAAAGTGCTGCCTTTGTAACTACATCTGCATATGGTTAGACATTCTCGTCTTCTCGGGTAAGGACGATAAGCCGGAGGTCCCGGAATTCTGTGGGACGTTAGAGAACTCACACACTATTCGCGAAGAGTAGGGCATGTAGTACCTGGTGTTTGTGGTCTGACCTGTGTTGTGTCAGGGCGTGGGAGGGTAAATAGCTACACCAAGCTACTTTAAAATCCGAGGGTAAATAAAGATATGATGATGATCGTGTAAAACACCTGATGTGCTCTAATGATTCGGCTTAGCCAATGTGGTCAACATTTTGTAACGAAACCTACGAGGGTTGAAATAAGCAACGTTTTCCAATGCTCCTTCAGGCTCGCATTCAAAGCCTCCAGATTATCTTTGTATTTATTATTATTTATGTTATTGTTATTATTACAACCGGTTTTCCTTTTTGCTGCTCTTGTTGTTGTTGCATGTTGTTGTTGTGTATTAGTGAATTTAATAAGGAAAAAAAAAATCTCGCGATGACGTGCAAAGGAACAAACTTTGCAAGGTTTACATCTTTGGCTTGGTTGTTCGAAGCAAAGTTAGTGCTAAAGCGGGATAAAGACAATGACAACCTCTAGGTTTTTACGTTAATAGGACGTATTGTAAGGTTAGCGCTAACCCCGCTTCGAACAACACGCCCCTGGACTTCTCACGCAATCCGAGAGAAAATTTATGACATTTCTCTCGTATACTATGCGGTATATGCGAAGAAGTAGCTTTGTCATACGGCTGTGGAATGTAATTGTTTATCTTCGTAGAGACTTAAAGCACAAATAAGCTTAACGCCTGCTGTAATAAGACTGTACATTCGTGTTAGGAAGGAGGAGAGTTCTTTTGAGCTGAAGTTTCAATAAAGAATACACTGTACATGTATACGACAAGCAAGGGACCGTATAGTGAGTGTACATTCGTCATCAGCTTAAGAAAAAGAAAAGAGCCTGCTTCTGCATTGATGGACTGCTTGGAAATTTCTTGTTCATGTTAACAATTTACGATTAAACGCCAAAATCAATGACTTACCTCCCCCCCCCAAAAAATAAGAAAGGATTCAGAACTCGCCTTTTAAATACCAGTATGTATAGTGAGATCTTCAAACTAAAACTAACTTCAGCGATTTGAAGGTTTATGTTGGTTGATCTTTTACTTGAAATCG
Organism: Astreopora myriophthalma; assembly: GCA_014634185.1. Classification (NCBI taxonomy): domain Eukaryota; kingdom Metazoa; phylum Cnidaria; class Anthozoa; order Scleractinia; family Acroporidae; genus Astreopora; species Astreopora myriophthalma. The sequence continues at coordinate 2,498,563 of BLFK01000386.1, read as the reverse complement.
GCGAATAGTCGCCTTTTCCCACAAGTGGTAGCTAGGTTGCAATACACCAACTGATACAAGGCGATCAGTGCAATACTAAACTGGTGTTGGTGCAATACACCAACTGATACAAGGTGAAAGGAATATTCCAAATGTCTCGAGGTAATTGGGAACAGTTTTTCAGTTGGGCGCTGAAAGTAATCACGCAAAATTGAAAATTCAAAACCAATTGCGAGATAATATGTACCGCCGACTCTGGATTTCCCGCGCTTGGTGCCGGCTGCATTGCACTTGATTTGCGTTCTGATTGGCCAGTGAAACTAGCGTGAATTAGCTCGATTTGTGGATAACTGAAGGGTGTAGTTTTGACTTTACAATACTCACTTGAAAACCGCTCTAATTTCATAATTCTTTTACATGATCTTGAAATTACGAAGGGCCACACAGCTTGTGTGGGTGTCGAGTGGCTTAACTACAGGAAAAAAATAAACTGGGTTTGATTGCAAACAGGGAGTCATGTCGTGGTGTCGTTTTCTGTGGTGGCCTCCTCTGGTATGGTCATACAATCTTCCGGTGCTTCTTTATCGCACTTGAAAAACTCCACAAACTCCTCCCAGGAAAGTTGCCCATCTGCATTTTTGTCAAACATGCTGATGAGCTCTTCTGCCTCCTCTCGACTTAGTTTCTCCCCGCTGTTACACACCACGTACAGCAGCTCATCCGGGGATATGTATCCATTGCCGTCACGGTCGAACTTCCTGTGAAATGAAGTAATTGTTATGAGGGAGCTTAAGCAACAACTACGATGACGGCTACGATAACGTCATATGAAAACATAAATTTCCATTGCTGTAATCACTTCATGCTTATTCCAACTTGTTCCACGTGTAAAACATTTACTAAGTGTTCAGGAAGAGAACTGGTATGAACGCCGTTAAAGTTAAAAGAAGGAATGGAACTTTCAAATTTGGTCATTTCACGTCGTTGCTCAGCCGAGAACGGCAAAGAAATGTACCAATATGTAAAACACACGTGCATGAGCAAACGGAGCAGGGGAGGGGGGGGGGGTGTGACTGTTGTTTTCCGATGACGTTTCTAGACCCACTCCTCATGCCAGTGTGGCGTCACATAGCAACGGCCGAGACCTTCGCGTTCGCCAGCGTAGGATCCCATGGAAGCAAGAACAAAGGAGGTCAAGAAAGATAAAACGCTAGGCTATTATCGCTATTGTTCGCTAATTCAATCTCAAGTGTGTGAGCTTACAAATTTCTCGACTTGAACTTCGCCCCATACGTGCACTTTATTTTCCCATATAAAACCTGCATTTGAAACACACACAGATAGCCTGGGTTACCTACGGAAAAACGTTGCAAAATCACAGGCGTATGCCCTGCACTGTAGAATGATGCAAAAGGAAAGGATCAACACTTGCCAAATACCGGCATTCCGACACGAATTTTTCGGCTGCTCTTTCCACGCTTCCACGATTTGAACTTTGAAGGGGCTGATATGGCGAACGATCAACATCTAAGACCCGAAATTACAGGTACTTGAAGCTTACTATACCCTTCAATCAACCGCCTATTTCTGACTCTTAACTCCTCCAATTTGCTGTGCGCTGCCCCTCGAAAGTCCGGCCGGTCGATAAGACTGCTCGACAGATTTGCCTGACTGCAGAAAGGTTTCGTTTCAACTCCTCACCGATCTGAATATTTCATCCAACTTAAGTATCGTGTCCTGGTTTTTATCACAATAGGAATCCTATTATCGGGTAATAAAATTATTCAGGATATCCCCGACAAATTCTTTATTTTCTAACGGCCACTACGACCGCAACTTCGGCCGCCATTTTGAATGTCACCGAAGCGAGACGTGACGTCATACTGGCATGAGGACTGAACCCGCAAATTCCTTGGAGACCCCCCCCCCTGGTGCGGAGGCTTTGTTTTCGCTCTTAAAACCTATACGGTTTTGTGGCGTTCTCGTTGTCGTCGACGTCGTCGCTGCTTAAGCTCCCTGTTAACCTCGTTCCGAAACGACCTCAGGTATGCTTGAACGATGTTATGACACCAAAAGTAATTATATCATAACCTGAATTATACTCGCATTTTGATTGGTCCTTACTTTTGTCTCTTTATTATCATAAAACAAATAAATTCCATGTCGCTGTGCCTCTGACTGTTCAGTAATAGATCACAGTTCTTAACACATTTTGACGTCATCTGTGATCTATTACTGAACAGGCGCACAGCAACATGGAATCTATTTGTTAAATAGATCATAACCCTGACATCATCTATGAGTCTGTCGTTTAATATATCATAAGTGAGAACCAATCAAAACACGCGTAGAATTGAGTTTATTAAACAATGATTTACCCGCGTTTACAGCCTTAGTGAACTCAAGTCAGAGAAGAGTCGAACAATACCGTATCCGTAAATATCAGGGCGCAGAAAAGAATGGGCGGTGAAACGCCAGCTCGCCTCTTGAGCGATGTGTGATGCGGAGAGAGACTGGGTTGAGAGCGCCCGATTGTGACAGTTCAAAAAAATGGCGGTAAAAATAGTATGAAATCTGATGCGAAAAAGAGATTGCTGCGAGAGAACAGTGAAATATTTCAACCTACTTTTAGTGTGCAGAACTTGGCAATGAGCTTTTAAAGCTGTGGGCAGTACAGAATGGGTTTTAGATGCAAAATCAGAAACGATTTTGCTTGAAACAAATCTCGCTTCTTCAAAACTCGTTTCTTTTCATGTCGGCGCGCGAGATTAAAAATGTTTATTCCCGACGACATAAAGTAGCTGAAAGCTCACATTCTTGGCTATGTGTAGAACAACTCAGTCTCTTTCACCTGCGTAAATTTCATTCTGACCTTTTCTGACCTTTTCGAGTTCTAGGCCAAAGTAGTCGGTACGATCAGAACACGTACCGCGGGTGGTAACTTTCGCGCCAGTCATAGTTTCAAAACCCATGAGCTAAACGAAATCGAGACGAACACAGTTTATTTAGTACAATCTGTCACAAACAGTGTTAACATTTTCGAACTACCTTTGGTTTTTCAACTGTTTTAGTCGGCATATGGCTTCAAGAGTGAAACGAATTCTCCTTTCACCTACCAGCCCCAGCTTACAATCCACAAACAAAAGAATTGCAGTTTTTCCATCTTTTCCAGTTTGTTTAAAAATATTTTCCTGCTTCAAAAGAACCTCAGTTTCCTGGTGTAGTGTTATAAAAAAAAAAATCATCAGTTTGAGAAAAAGGCATAAACATGAATTTGCCTGGTTCCAGCAGCTCATCTTTTCCAAGGCGCTCAATTAGCTTCAGTAAATATTCTTTGCTGACCACATGTGTGCTATCATTACATGAAAGTTTAATGCTGATTGTAGTCGGAGATGACAGAATTGTGTCCCTAGCTCTCTTGATGGCCCAACCAGCATGTTGTCTAATTGCAACTCTTTCAACCTCATCTGCAACCTTGTCTTTCTGTGATTCTACATGATCGACACTCACTGACTTGCTATTCGAACGGCGAAGAATTGCATACCTCCAGATATGCTGCAGAATATGTTGGAATACAACATTACTTTCTTTGTCGTTGGATGGTGGCACTCCAGCAAGATGTTGCCATGCCTCGAAAAGCTTCGAATGCCTATCAAATCTGTGCCTGGTAAATGCTTTCTCCAACGTCGCCATTTTTAATTGCTGCCGGCTCTTAACCTTGTCAACAGATTTATAGCAATTAAGGACGACATCATTCAGCTCTCTAACAAATGTTCCCAGCCCATCTACAGCGGCACTATCAATGTCAATTTTGGACAGTATTTCAAAAGCGAACCTTGATTCACGCTCTTCACAGCTCGATGATAACACATGCCATTAGAGACAGCGCGTCACCCAAGCCGAAAATAGACTGGACACTAAGAAATAACTCAGAGGGAGTTGGTATCTAGTACGATAACACGCCTGCTTGTTAAAGCCAAATTGCGGGAAATCGAAATTCCTGAATAAAATAAACCGGTTGGATACCCTTGAATGATCCTGACTTTTTCACTGTTGATCTAATGGAAATGAATCCTTCTAATGCAATTCGCAGAAAACAAATGCCCCACGCCTTCAAGGCGGAGATGGACTGGTTTGCGAAAGGCCTTCATCCGCAACAACTATTGATTCATTTCAAGACATGATATGAGGGGCTGAAAGGGGTTTTTGCGTGATACGGGATTAAGTGTTTTTAATTTTCGTGACCAGTGAAAATACCAAATTAAAATCCGTGAATTGTGAATGTTTTACTTCGTAAATTTCCGTGAAACGTGAACATGGAATTTTCATCACCGTGATACGCTAATTTCTACTTTTTAATGTCCTTGAACCGTGCGTAGGACCCCCCTTTACCCCCCTCTGATATGGGATAAACCCTTCGACGATCTTTTACCTACTTACGGTGAGTAATTTTTTTCCCATTTGGAGCTACATATTAGCCCTTAAAAGGAGACAAACCAACTTCACTTTAATTCGAAACAAAGGTCACAAAGGCTAAAAAAATCTTTGCAGACAATCCTGTCGCGACCGGAAATTACTGTTGCGTGATTGTTGTAACGCTTTCACTAACTGAAACATCCTCTACGGGACTATATTTGAGAACTCACTTAAATGCCCAGATCCCAGTTGGCTTGATAGCTGAAATGGTAGAGCACTGCACCGGTAAAGCAGGGATCAGGGCTCGTAACTGTGCAGTGTAGGTACATACACTGTGTGACTACGTATGTTGTATGTGTCACTCTTGAGGAAGCTCCTATTTTGATAATTTGCATTAGTATACCCTGTGGATGGAACTAATTGGTGACTCAGACTAGACAGGGCTTGACTTTCAAAATAAACCTTGAGGCCAGGTGGCTGTTAAATTTTTTAGATTTGGTTTCAAGCATCAGATTTCCAGTCCCCAAAAATTTTCTAGAAAGTTTTGCAACTGAAAATGAGAAACTCACAAGGCATCTAAGGAAACTGAAAATATAAATGTAAAAAATCTTAGTGGCCAGCTGGTAACTGAGCACAAAAAGTTAGTTACCGCTGCGTAAAATCTAGTCACGTTGGCGACCCCACAGGTTGCAATGTTGTTGAGCTCTGTCAAGGTTATGTTTCTTGTTCTAACATAACTTACTGTAACAAAAAGTAAATAAGATGCTCATTGTCCAGTTGACATTATGGGTCTGTGATTCCTAGATGAAGCACAGCTACCTGAGATGTTAAATTCCTCACAGTCTTGACAAGCACAATTTCTCAATTTTTTCTCTCTCTTTCTTGCCATCATACACCCATGAATTACTTGCCAAGAAAAGTGCATAACAAATTAATACTCTTGATCATGATATATACTTGAACACTGTTGAATTACAAAATGATATTGCAACGCAATAGACCTCTTTCATAACAAGGTCAAATAAGAATTTTAAAAACTACTTTGGTTTAGTTCTAAAAGCCTTCCTAGCCTCTCTACAATGTGCAAGTTATATTCAATAGAGTTTTTGTTCTAAAATGAGGCCGGAGGGTTGTAATAATAATAATAATAATAATAATAATAATAATAATAATAATAATAATAATAATGTGAAATGTTTTTTTACTACATTTTAATTTTGGATATGCTCAAAAGTGTTTCACAGTATTAAGCAGGGAAAGAAATATTTCACATCAAACAGAAATTAACAATCTCATCTGGCAGAGGTCAGTTTGCTTTTCACAAAGTCAAGTGAAGTAGAATTCGGTATGTTGATAATTAAGAACTACACAAGGTGTAATTAACATTGATTCAAAAGAATTACTCGTGTATGTAATGGTTTCGCTCAAGTTAGAAATGAAAGCCTCGCTCCCGGGTTGTTACACGCGCAGTCGAAGACACCAAGCCGATATAGGTTTACGATTTTCTTTAATTGTTCCTTCGTATTCCTATTCTTGTGGCCTCAGGGCACTTATCGAAGCGGTCAACTGAAATAATTACATTGAGAAATCACCTAAATATTCGTTTTCATAGCTAAAATGATCACAGAACTAAACGCACGTGATGTCGAAAAGAATTTGAAAACAGTCAAAAATCTAGCGAAACCTATAACGTATGAATCACAAACTCTCATAAGATTATAACCTTAAGCAAAGTAAATGATGCTTACCAACCTTCACAGGTCTTGATTTCCTAGAGAATTTGGCTCTAACTTGTCTTCTAGTTTCCAATAGATCTTGATCTCAGGGGGTCTTAAGTAGAACTGAAATGCTAGCCTGCGTGCAAGCTCTCTCGTGCGGTGTGGGTGCGAGAGAGCTTGCTCGCAGGCTACTGAAATGCGAGCTATGATCTATACTTATCTATAATGTGGTAATCAAGGCGGTAACGTAAATCAAACCACAAAATATTTCGCGACATATTCCGATTCTAACGGAAGCGGTAACAGTGTAGTGTACAAAAAAAATCGTCAGTTTGAAACGATTTGTTTGTCTATTAGTTGTTGCTGTTGTTGTTAATATTGTAAGGAAAGTGAGCAGCGTGTTCCTGAGTTACCTTAAATATTCTTAGAGCGCTGGATTCCATGTTTTTCTTAAGGCAAACTACA
>BLFK01000386.1:2487283-2491414 GCA_014634185.1 Astreopora myriophthalma | reverse complement strand
TTGTAATATGATCATGACGCGGTAAGTCGCAAAATACATCGAGCTAGTAATGAATACAAAGTCCGCATATCAGTCAAATGTACAGTACTGGTTCAGGTATCAATACTAATGAAAAGTAGCAGCGTATGTTTAATTCACGGCGTCGAGTCGAAAATGAATGGTTCGACTGTAATTTTGACGAAGCGAGTTGCAAATGTACAGCGAGGAATGTCAAATACAAACGTTGAGTTCAAAAAACGGAAAGATAAGTGCAAAACCAATGATGGTCTTCCAATGATGTGAAATCTAAAAGAACAGTGTAAAATTTTAAACTGAGCTTTGAAATTCAATCGTTGAAGTTGAAAATTTAAAGGATGAAGTTAAAATTCAAACAATGAATTTTGGCGGGGATCGTACGCCATACAGATATGCTGCAGAATATGTTGGAATACAAGATTACTTTCTTTGTCGTTCGATGGTGGCACTCCAACAAGATGTTGCCATGCCTCGAAAAGCTTCGAATGCCTATCAAATCTGTGCCTGGTAAATGCTTCCTCCAACGTCGCCATTTTTAATTGCTGGCTCTTAACCTTGTCAACAGATTTATAGCAATTAAGGACGACATCATTCAGCTCTCTAACAAATGTTCGCAGCCTATCTTCAGCGGCACTATCAATGTCAATTTTGGACAGTATTTCAAAAGCGAACCTTGATTCACGCTCTTCACAGCTCGATGATAACCTCTGAAGAGCAGATGTGACTTCTTTTACTTCAAAAGTTTCGGCCTCTTTGAGCATTACATCTTCCATAAATACTTCATCTGCATCGTCTGCGAGACTAAGGATCATTTGCAGATCTTCCAACTCGCCCGGATCTTCTGTCTCACCGCCGTGAGCCGCCATCTTTGTTGTTGTTATTTTTTTTCACTTGCTCCCAGTCTCTCTCCGCATCACACATCGCTCAAGAGGCGAGCTGGCGTTTCACCGCCCATTCTTTTCTGCGCCCTGGTAAATATCTTGGACAATTATAGCTATTGGTCCTGTTTAAATATAACCTCAAATTAATTTTGTTTACGATCATTTCAGTCCTTCGGTGGAAAAAAAAAATTTGCGCGGTTAAATCACATGCTACTTCTCCCGGAATCAGCATTACGAGAGGTTATGAAAGCCTCAAGATGACATTGCAGATTTAAATGCAAAAATGAGACACAACATTGTCTTCAAGGTGTCTCCTTAACTACCAGTTGATTGGCAAATAGAGGTTATGAAAATTGGGGATGTCCATTTGAGGAAAATTTAGTTCGGCCATTCAGTTCCGGCTATATTGCCTTTTTTGCAAAATAAACAAAAATCCCTCGTCTTTATTTCGAGAAAGGGAGATGAACACCGTAGCTTGCGAAAAAAGAAAAAGCCGCTTGTAGGCTTGCACCATTGCTTTCAGAGCAACGAGATTCGGAGATAGTTATCCACGCCGCCATGTTCGATGGAAAACAAAAGTAAGTGACCTATGTCACGTGAGAAGATATAGGCTCGAACAAGATCCTCTTTCAGCTCCATCCACGCTGGAGGCTTTTATGTCATCGCTGAAATTAATTTCGTTTGAAATTTTATGTGTACCCCACATAAACACTGATTGTAGTACGTAAAGGGCATTGTCATAGGTGATATCGCGATTTTTGGGCAAAAGTCTCTAAATCTAAACATTAGACACTTCGTTAATATTTAATTCGTTTTTAAGTCACTAATTTCGAGAAACTAAATTAATTTAGAACAAAAGAATGAGCTGAAAAATGTTACAGCCATTTTTTTGTAAGTGACAACAGGAAAACTTGAAAACGTCGGTCCGACGTTTTCAAGTTTAAACCCATCTCTAGTTTGGTTGTCTGCCGTTGAAAACATCTGTAGACATTTTCTTTTCATTAAAATAACCTTTTAAAGACCCAGTATTGCCCATTATGCTTCACGCGCATCTGTTGTTGTTTTGGTTTTCACAGAGGCGAGGCGTCTATTGGAGTAATCGCAGCGCGCAGTGCATAATGGGCAATACTGGGTCTTTAAGAATATTTTGCCAATCATCTTGCCGATGCCATCAGCCAAAAAGTGTCATTTCGATTTTCAATGTGCTGCTAAAAACAGCGCAATACCATTTAAATGCGTGTCGACCGGAAAATGTGCATTTCAGCACGACAGTCTTTTAAGACATCGCACATGTGATGTCTGTTTTCCTTCAGAAACCCGCAAGTATAGAGCCAAAGAAACATAAGCCTGAAATTAACGGTTGGCTCAGTCGCTGAAATGGCTGACGGTGGGATCCAAGCATCTTATTTTTTCCGAAAGCTAAAAACGAAAGAAAAAAAATAACGTTTTTATGTGAGTTGTTCTTAGCGGATATCCGATGTCCGATAAGTGGTAAGCGGGAATCTGACAAAAATAAGAAAAAATAAACTGAAACAAACAAATAAACAAAACAATCGACGACCATTTCGCTAAGTGACACTGCGTGATGGAAATAATTAAAGCGAAAATACATTCGCGTATATTAGCTTTTCTGGTTTCCATGCTTGATTTTGCACCTGTTAGAAAGCAGATACGAAAATAAAAAAAATAAAATAAAAAAAAAAACTATGCAAAAACGAAAATCGGTCTCATTTCCCTTTGCCTGGCATCTTAGCATGCGTGAATTTTCAGCCACTAAGCCGCAGTTTCTTTTGATAGTTTTCGTTGCTATCAGATTGAAATTTTATGGTGAGCAGAGAAACTGGTCTTTTTAACCGCCATCTCAGCAACTAGCACAGCAAAAATTAATCCCCGTTCGATTAATCAAACTCCAGCATTTTACTATCCTGTGTAAATGTACTTCAGTCGCCTTAATTTAGCAGCTACAGCGGCTCGTAAACTAACGAGCCTCAGACCGCCAAACATGTTTTCTATTTCGTGGCCCTGTCAGCACCCTGGTCCCAGAGATTTTTCCTTGTTCTTCTCGGACGAAATTTAGCCGCGAAGCGGCAACAACAAACTGCGAAAAGGTAAGAGCATTCAAACCTTTGATTTTTTCTTCTCTCATCGCTTCGCGGCTAAAATTCGTCTCAAGAGAAGAAAGAAAAACTTCTGGCACCAGTGTACCCTGTTATCTGCCGGTTCTATGTTGTCAGTCACTGAAATTCGGCACCAGAATTTCCGACGGACTGTTTGTAAGACTGGTCCGCACAAACTAGTCGTTCGGGTCATTTTACTGACAGAGAAGAGTGCTTAGCATCTCAGAAGTGAAAATTTATACCGACAGTTCCTTTGAACAATACTGAGATGTATTCCCTTTACCAGGCGTTGAGACGGCGAGTTTTGATAGATGGGAATCACTTTGTATTTGAATCTTGATATTAAGTCGGAATCAGCAAACACTGCCCTGGCTTGGTCGGGGAGCTGTTTCGTTGCGTGTCGATGGCCGCTTAAATTTCTTCAAAGTTGCCAAATGTTAATAAGGGCAACCTAATTTTAGCTCAATTGAGGCAGATGGTGCGTGCCTCGCGTTCTAAAAACAACGCATTCTGAGATCGACTGTTGCCTGGTTTTGACGTTTGTAAACAAATGCACTGGAGAAGAATATTATAGCAAAACTGAAATAAGCCAGTTCAAAACTTGTAGCAAAAGCTCAATTAAGCCTTGCGAATAACGGTATTTTGCAAAAAAAAAAAAAAACAAAAACGGTATTTTTTAGAACTACGTGGTGTAGTGAGAGGTTAGCTAAGCAAACCGTGCTGGATGAGTCGAAGCATATATCGAAAGTAACTTTCATTTTTAGTGGGTCTATTTTATCACAGTGAGCGGAGAATTTATTAGAAGTGAACTGACATTTTGGAGGAATAATTCACGAATATTGTTTTGAAAAACGTGTAGATCAAAAAGGAAACGTTCATTAGAATTTGTTAATAAAAACCAGACATGATTTATTTTGAAGATACTTACATGAAAGCCTCGCGGAGTGACTCGTCAGCTTCCTCTTTGCCGCACGCTTCAAGCTTCCCCATCATGTTCGAGAATTCGTCGAAGTTAATTTTATCTTTTTCTTGTTTTTTGGTGGCCTTAAGCACTTCATCGACTTGACTGTTTGTTGGGTTAAAGCCAAGAAAACGCAGCACCTCTGCAAAATCAGCAA
>BLFK01000386.1:2474783-2482283 GCA_014634185.1 Astreopora myriophthalma | reverse complement strand
CAAACACAGTGAATCGCCCGGATCGCCTGCACACTATTTCGAGCGATCGGGGCAATTGGGGCGATCGGGGCGATTATATGGAAACCAGGCTGCTTGTTATGTCAGAACTTCTGTCGGGTCGCCGCGCGGAATGCGGCGTAAATGTTCTTAAAGGACTTCTTAGATGTTGCGAATTCGAGAGGAACAACACATTAAGTATCCGTCCATGTCAGTTTACATCGTGTTACCGCGACTCCGGTAAAAGTGTATCTCTTGCTCGTGATACGTAAAGCGCTGACAAGCGATCAGCTTTTGAATGTATTTACAGCGTACAACTTCGCTTATCAGCTCACATCAGTTGATGCTAAATGTTATCAATTATTGCAGATCTATGGCCGCATCACAAGAGAAATTCAGCACAGATAAGAGAGCTTCGTCGTTTTCAATGTTCATGTCACAGTACAAATGCTCAGCAATAATTCGGAGACCATCAGGCTTATGTCCACATAAACGTGATTTTCGTCGGCTGGTATTTTTTAAAGGTCACAGGTCATTGTTTTTATTAATACCGAAGCAACCCTTTCCCTTTACTAATACAAATTTCAGGCCTAAACATTGTCTTAGTGTAGTATTTAGGCCTTAGGTTAGCATTAGGAAGGGGTTAGGGTTGTTCCACTGTTAGTAAAACAATGACCTGTGACCCGCGACCTGTGACCTGTAAAAAATACCAGCCGGATTTTCTTCATTGAGCTACACTTAAGGAACCATTTTGATCTCACCGTGGAATGCTAACAGGTTGCTTTTATTGGAAATACTGAAGGAATGATTTCAAAACAGCAAAATCTCGTGACGTAACCCCTTGAAAGATAAAAAATCTAGGCTCAGGAATTGTTGCGATTTACTCTTTGAATGCTCAATAAACAGTATTTGAATATATACTTCCTGTTGTCAGTTGAAAGTAATTACGCGATTGCCTTGTTTTGGTTTTGGTTTGCTGTATACACCTCATTCCAAAATGGCCGCCATTTTAATATTCTTTTGCTTTTATTCAAATTAGCCCTTGTTGCCTCGTTCAAGGTAAATCATTCTTTTGAATTTTGAGCTCGAGAAAGAGGCATCGAGGGCCAATTTGAATAAAAACAAAAGGATATTAAAATGGCAGCCATTTTGGAATAGGGTGTATGGATCAAAAAAATACTTGAGCGAACTTTGCAACCAATGCAATTCAAAACTAAAACCAGTTGCGACTTAGTCACTCCGGTTTTCCAGCGATGGTCGCTGGATCCCTGTAAAAAGGTCGGCACACACTATGACATGTTGGAGAAACAGGTATTTTGCAGGAACATGTTGAGGGGACTGTTTTCCTCGCGTGAATTGCATTTATTCTACATGTGAATTTGCGTTCCTGCCGATTACAGAGCATCGAAGTAATCAAGAGAGGATAATTTGACCATTATCACCCAATAAATCGTCTCGAGCGTCATAAAAACAACTGTCAATGCTACTTAGACCACTTACCGTCACAAGTCTCACAAGTCGAGACGCACAAATGGACGAACCGCCCTGCTGGATCGTGTAACACAAGCTCTGCTGACAAGCTCTGAATGTTCTTCATAACCTGATTCGTCATCACCCGTATCTGTCTCATACTCATCAATTTGTTCTTGTCTGTGATCCTTAAACACATCACTGAGTGACATCCCCGTCGTCCAGAAACGGGTTGTGGTACCGCATTCGCTGATGATACTCTTTTTTCTTCAGGGAATCGAAGCCTCTCTTCAGACCTGTTGCTTGTGATTTGAACAACGCTATTTCAACCTGGGATTAACAAACCCACGGTTACGAAATTTAACCTCTGGGTTAGGCCTAACCTGAGGTTAGTTTAACCCGCCTTTGAACAACCGGGCCCTGAACTTTACTCTGAATACATCGAACTCCGCTGGACATAAAAACGACCAAAAACTAATGCAACGTTCCAGACTTACCGTTGAGCTCACAGCTGCCTTCATCCGATATCAAATTTGGAAGTTCATGTTGCCAATGTCCATCTGTGACTATAGCAAAGTTCTCGCATTTAACCGCAGAAGATTTTGCCAGGCGAACTAGCCTCAATGAGAACTCGCCAATTCCGTACTATTCCCCGTTATTGTTATTGCTCCTGTTATTGTTATTGTTGTTGTTGTTGTCTGCCATAATACACGCAGTTTGTGCGTCTTGTTACATGACTGTTAAAGCAGTTCCTGTTGAACAGTCTACAAACCTTGATGTGGTTGTCGTAGAAATACGGGATTGTCATGTGAGGTGAATTTTTTTCAGCAAATACTGAGACAGCTGTTTGCACACGAATGGTTGTTTAAGTTAATCCTTTGGTATCGAGCTCGCAGATATTCATCTCGGAATACAGACTATTGTTCTCTCGCATATTGTTTGAAGATTTAACAGGAAATGTGTCAAGTGTCCCTTGGCGAGAAGCTAATCATTTAATTGGAACAGTACTCAAGCGTGGGACTGATCAACCCTTGAAAGTATTGTGTTATTGACAGGAAAGCGCGATTATTTTGCCCGCTTCAATATATCATTTTTGAATGAAGTGATGTCCAGTGGTCTGCATGTTCTTCCTCCAAGACAAAAGGAAATAGTTACCATGGAAACACTTTATAGCCATGGCGTGAGCGAATGTTGACTGCGTACTTCCGTGAGGCAGGAATCACGTTTATGGGGCCCAGTGTAATAACACCCGCATCATTTTAATGAGCCTGACGTCAGTCTTAAGTTCGTTCACTCCGTTGCTGTTTTACTGTCTTTACTCAATCGTATGCAAAAGAAACCATTCGAACTGTCGCCGCAACTGACGCATTAATTAGCGCCTGGGAAACGCTCATCAACGGGTCGCTTTTAACTTAAGACTTGGTGGAAAATCACCCTCTTCTCGCCTTTAGGCCGATCGTTTTGCATTGCTTCACGATGACCGTTGAAATATCGCAACTGACAAGTGAGGAGTTTCGTATCATGAGAACAACGTTCGAGATTTTTGACAAAAATAACAACAACGAGATCGACCAGCACGAATTCGGAAGTCTGATTCGCGCCATCGGTTTTAACCCAAGTAACCGTGAAATTGAGGAAACATTAAGGAAATTTGACAAGAATGGAGACGGGGTGATTGATTTTCAAGAGTTCATCTCCATGGCCAAACATTTTGAAGGCTGCAGTAAAGACGACATGGAACAGACTCTTAGGCAAGCTTTCAGGTGAGAGCTATTAAAGCAGACGTTTACACTTCCTGTCGTGTAAAAGAGTTACGCTGCCCGAGAAAAGGTTTCAGTTTAATATTTATCAGTCTCTTTAAGCCAAAGAAGTAAAGCCTTGACAATCTTACCTATACTTCCGAATGATAATGAAAATATATTTATTTGTGACGAAGATTTGCTTCAGTCATCAGTAGTTTTTTTCACTGACTCGAAAAGACCGTGGCCTTTGTGGTAATGTAGGCATCTACACTTTGTTTGCTTTTGAGCAGCGAGTCGACATAAGCTGGCGTGCGCCCACCGAGAAAATGGAATACAACTTGTCAAATTTCGCGTTAATTACGGTAGGATTTTGTTCTTTTGAGATAAAGCTCAACCTAGATTAATCGTCTCCCTCAGTAATCGTCTTAACAGCTTTTTTTGCAGTTTATGCGTTACCTTCGAAATGGCTGGAAACATTTTGAAACAATCTTGAACGAAAAAAAACAAAAACAAACAAACAAAACAAATCGAATGGCAGATGGGTACACTGAGGGCCTCCGGCCACTAAGCTATATCGATGACTAGGGTGAAAAACCCTATCATCGAAAGTTTTGCATGTTGAATACCACCTAAGGGCAATTTCCATTTCAATTTTAATAGACCTGCTCTTCGAGAGAGTATAATTCACAAGTAATTTTTCTCCCGAGACATGACGCTTTTTGGTCAGGCATTTTACAACTGAAATAAGTTTATCATAACACAGTAACACTCACAGATCGCGAACGATTTTTAAAGAACAAACAGCGACACACAATCCGAAAACAACTGCCGTTTATGATAATTTGAAGAGGCTTTAGCGCTGAAGATTCGTATTTAACTTAAGAGCTTTGGTCCTCGACAGAAAACGCCTCGGTTTTATTGTGAAACCAAATTCATAAAGGACGGGGCATTTTCATTAAATTCATCGCACGACAGACATCTGGTTCAGTTACTTTAACAAACTTCACAATGATTATTTTCCTTTAAAAAAAACAAACACCAATTATTAACATCAGCAACTGCAAGCTCTTTTTCTTTTCTGAGGACTGTTTTTATACACAGTACGTAAAACAGATGTGTTACTAGTGTCAGGCCAGTGACAGATTTCCTCCTTTTCCGCTAGCTGACACCAGAATAATATTGGCATATTATCAAGCCTGTTTTAATTTTTCATCAGCGATTTCTCGATACCTTTCCATTACCGAAGAGCGATCGATAAAAGGAAGTAAATAAAGTGTTATTTTAATATCCGGGTTAAGCTATTTCTGTGTACTTCAGTTTTAAAACTCGTGTACAACCCCTCGACTATACTGCCTGTTTTCTGAGCTTATTCAAACTTGTCACAAACTTCAATAATGTCTGTATATTAAATTAGTGGATAGAATAACATGGACAAAGCTGTGTTTTTACCGAAAATGTTGTTTTGTGGAGACGCAGTGTATTTCGAAAAGCAGAAATGAAGAATTTGCTTCTAATGAACGTAATGAACGTTGACAGGAAGTTTAAGTAGAATCGTCTCCTATCAGCGATGAAGCGTGTTTTTGTGTACGAAAATACAGTTTTGGTTACAACCACAGTTTAAGGGTTGAGTAATTACGTGCACACTTTATGTGAAACAGATGCGAAAAAGCCTGAAATAAAATTTCAAGGCTTCGACTTAACGGGGTTTGAACCGGTTATTTGAAGCCATCTATACTGGGTACAGGCCAATTTTTCAGGCCTTTCGTAATTGCGGGAACTGACCACTTTTTTTGCAGCAGCTGTTCGCAAATCAGTCTGTCATATGCAAATTTTTATTAAAAAGGGTAATGAATTTACGGTAAATTTAAAGAACCAATGAAAAAAGAAACAGCAACAATCGCCGGGCAACGAAACACACGTTTGTGTGCCAATACCATACTTCCACCTGTAAACTGGAAGTTAAGGAACTTCACCCCAAGTGATAAATCAAATTTACGTCGGTTCTCAGAGGAAAAAATACGGTAAATAAAGAAGATGAAGCTTTACTTTTAGTCGTTGACAACTCAAGTGCCTACAAACGTAGACAGCTTCTTTTTTTTTTTTTTTGCAAGATTTATGACACGATTATCACTGACGTAATTGAGTGAAGGTAGTTCCCGGGCCTTTGCAAACCAGAATGGCCGAGCGATTAATAGGCCATTTCCGAATTGCTGTTTGCCTCTGTTTCAAAGCGAGTCTTGGTGCTAAACCATTCAAATGATAATGAGTTTGATTTGCATGAAAATACAAAGCCATTTGCATTTGAATGGTTGTTTACCAGGACTCGTTTTGGAACCGAGGCAAACAGCAATTCGGAAATGGTCTATTAAGCTGCATCAGTTTAATTTTCTCATCGTCATGCTATGGGATAATAACAAACAAATGGTTTGAAAATAATCTGAAAATAATCGATGATTGTTAGAACTGACCCCAAATGCATCAAAAGTTAAGGAGTAAAATTTCCTGTTTTTTTTTTTTTGAGGTTCTGATGAATAAAACTAGGGACCTTACGAAACAAGGACGACGACGGCAACGAGGACGTCATTTAAAAATTCAAGTTTGCGTTATTGGTATCACTACGGAACTATTTGGTGTTGTTCGGCATTTAAAATAGGGACCTTACGAAACAAGGACGAAGACGGCAACGAGTGACGCCACGAAACAATAGGGTTAGTGTGCAAAAACAATGGCTCTGCACGTTCTGCACGTGCGTTTTACATTTTGGTATATTTCCTTGCCTTCATCTTCTAAATGACGACGTGAAATTACCAAATTCAAGGTTCTGGGGAGGACGTTAGCACAAGGCGATGAATTTTTAGTTATCTCTCTACGTTTCTAACCCGCTCTTATCAGTTTATTTCCTCGTCAGTAACTGCACATTTTAAATGCCGAACAACACCAAATAGTTCCGTAGTGATACCAATAACGCAAACTTGAATTTTTAAATGACGTCCTCGTTGCCGTCGTCGTCCTTGTTTCGTAAGGTCCCTAATGTGCAGTTACTGACGAGGAAATAAACTGGTTAGAGCGGGTTAGAAACGTAGAGAGATAACTAAAAATTCATCGCCTTGTGCTAACGTCCTCCCCAGAACCTTGAATTTGGTAATTTCACGTCGTCATTTAGAAGATGAAGGCAAGGAAATATACCAAAATGTAAAACGCACGTGCAGAGCGTGCAGAGCCATTGTTTTTGCACACTAACCCTATTGTTTCGTGGCGTTCTCGTTGCCGTCTTCGTCCTTGTTTCGTAAGGTCCCTATTAAAGAGAGAAAGAGACAGCGAGATGCAGAGTTTTACGCGCCTTTCCGGTCATGTTTTATGGCTAGGTCCAATTTTGGTGGTCAATCCATCCTCACTCTTGACCGGCGCTAGTACTAATGACCGTCCTGTCTTTGTAGGGTTTTTGACCGCGATGGAAACGGTTACATTTCCACGGAGGAACTGCGTTATGTGGTCACAACGTTTGGGGAGAGGTTAACGGACGAAGAAGCAGAAGAATTGATCGCAATGTTTGATAAAAACAAAGACGGAAAACTGGAGTATGAGGAGTTTGTCTCGTGGGCCAAGAGCTCCTTGGCAGACTATTTGAAGTCGTTGTAAGTTTGAAGCAGCGTGTCATAAATCGATCGGGCGCGCAGACACATGAACCAAGGCTCTGATTAAATCTTGTCTGAAAGCTTTCATTTTAAAACTTGGTTGGTTGAGCTCACAGCTAACTCCAGAACACAGTGATCTTTCACTGCGATTCGAGGTGATCTGAGGCAGGTAATGCTGTGTCCTATCCCTGGACTTCCCACTGTTCCACTCCTCAAAGCAAAACTAGCGCTCCCCTTCCCCTTCCCCTCCAAAACCTCCAATCTTACAGGGTGTGGACAAAACGTTGGGTAAGCCATGGTGTAGGCCATGGTGTAGGCCATGGTGTAGCCCATGGTGTAGGCCATGGTGTAGGCCATGGTGTAGGCCATGGCCCACCCCATGGCCTACCCTATGGCGCACCGGTGGTCAAGTGTGAGATAATTAAAGAAATAAAGAAATAAAGGAATACACATACACACGCACCCATTCGTACACGTCTGGGCGCGCATCTGGCGTGTATCCCGCATCCAAACACCTTCGTGGTAATGTCACGGCAAGTGAGTGCGTCTCTCAGCATACTATTACGTAGAGGGTAAGGGAAATATGGGAGAGGGCGAACAGCCGATAGTTCTATCGTTGGTGGAGCCGCCATCTCGATTATACTCAGTGACCACGC
>BLFK01000386.1:2459783-2467283 GCA_014634185.1 Astreopora myriophthalma | reverse complement strand
TTCGTGTGACTTGCTGGATGAGCTTGGCTGGGAAAAGTTAGAAAACCGGAGATTAAAACAGCTGCCTGTGATAATGTAATAAAACGATTCAAAATGATCTTTCCCCACGCTATTTGAAGTGTTCACAGCTACAATCTCAGAAACTCCAAGTTCAGTTGTCACATTCCTGGACCGAGAACCGAATACGCAAAAGGTACCTTGCTCTATAGGGGATCTGTTCTGTGGAACAAGATCGCCTTAGAGATAAGACAGCAGCCTAGTCTGAACACTTTTTTAATGAACAGTCTTTTAATGATATTTATTCTTACATGTATATGTAATTTTATTTATAATTTAAATTCTACAGTAGTTAGAATAATTAGTAATAATTAGTTATAGTTTAGTATTATTAGTAAAATTGTGACTCACGACTCTTAGGAAGACCATTTATATGATAGGACTTTTATGATTAAATGAAGATTTCTACTCTACTCTACTCTATTGTACTCTTACAGCAATGTTATGATACCGTATGAAACAGCAATTATTCCTAAACAAGATGTGGCAGTTATTATGACATAATAACCATGTCAACAGGAAAGCCCTGCAAAAACACCCCATATTTTTGGCTTTAGTTGCTCATATCTAAAAACAGCAAACTCGGTAACCCCCATTTTTTAATTACTGGAAAGTAACCAGCACGCTAAGATGAAAACCTCAGCAAACTTTAGAAAACTCCTCTGGAGCAAATTCAGAGCCACCTTAAATTTTTGAAGAGTCTCTTGAAAATGTTGAAACTAGTTCAAGCCACCTTAAGTGATGATTGTCAATGACTCTAGACCGAAAACTATAAAATTGTTACTATTGTTCTTCCACTCATCTGTTGTTAGAGGTATTTCATTTTGACTATGTTATTATTGTTAATTAGCCAAAGATGTCGAGAGGCAAGACTTAGCAGCACTGGATGGTTTGCTAGCCAAGGCACAGAGAGCAAGAGAGATACAAACAAAGGTAGGGTGAAAATAAACAATCTATGAGTAGAAATCGACAAATCTATTGATACTGGTCTATATAATAATGAAGTAGAATTTATGTTATTATAATTATAATATAATATAATATTTTGTCATGGTTTAATTTATCTATAATGATGGGGAGTTTACAAGGTTACTACATGTACACGTTATTGCTAAGTTGGCATGTGTCATGCAGTTCCTTTGCCGGACTGCCAGTGGCAAAAAATTGTGGCCTTGAAGTTCAGAGCAGTTTTCAGTTGAGCACCGTAAAAATTATAGAACTAATCACGTACCAAAGAAAATAAGGCCTAGTTTATGCGTCGAATTTCAGACGAAAAATCGAGACGAATTTACATGTAATGCAAGGAATTAAATTCGTCTGAATAGCGACGTACAAAACCGTCTGCCATAATTAAATTTTACCAGACGTTGTATCCGTGTGGCCCAGACCGGATAAAACGTCTGGACGAATTTAATTATGGCAGACGGTTTTGTACGTCGCTATTCAGACGAATTTAATTCCTTGCAATAAATTCGACACGATTTTTTTTCGCCTGAAATTCGACGGATAATATTAATTAATTATTAATTATTAGGCCTAATTGTGCCCTCCAGCCCACCATAAATCAAAATGATTCACAACTTTGATTTACTAGCCAATCAGAATGCGAAGCAAGTAAAGACAGTCGCTACTAAGCGCGGGAAAACGAGAAAAACTAAGGGTGCGTTTTTTGGGGACTATTCTGTCTATTCCCATTCCGGTGTAGGATTAACGGAATAACAGGAATAAGGTTCCCCCCCCCCCCCAAAAAAAAAAAAAAAAAAACAAAACAAAAACCGCGTATTCCGTAAACGGAGTGGTTCTTGTAGAGGTGACCTGAGAACTAACGCTCGGAATAGCCTGGACAGGACTTAGAGTGACATTTGGTGGCCTCGCACCGTTTGGGCACGAAACTAATCCCCAAATGAATCAAAGGAGACCTATGGTGAACACGTGGATAAAGTAAATTATGTAGAGATGAAACGTTAGTGACCTTGCAATCATTGGTCTACTATTACAGCCTTTGGAGCGACCGCGCAAACACGAGAGTTAGGCTCGTGTTCTAATATGGCGTCGGACTCGGTTCGTTCGGAGCCGACTAATTACGAAGATTCTACACCTGAGTGAGCGAGTGACACATTTGCATATCGCAGTCCCAACAAAAACCCGTTTCTACGCTTCGCGTATCCACGTGTTAAAAAACGCGTATTGTGTGTATCCCGAGTAAACCGTATTCTGTTTATTCCGTTCAGTCTGCTATTGAGAGCAGAATGAACTCAACGGAATAATATTCCGTTAATTCCCAAAACGGAATGAGTCCCGAAAAACGCGTAAACCGACCATTCCATCTATTCTTATTCCGGAATAGTCCCCCAAAAATGCACCCTTAGTCGCAATTGGTTTTACTTTTGCATCTGATTGGTTGAAGAGTTTGTGCAAGTTTTTTTTTTAAATCCAATCATACATGTACAGCAAACCAAAATCAAAGCAATGCCTCGATCAATGTCCCCCGGCATTTTGACTTTTTAGGGTCAAGTTCCCACGATGTTGCCAGTTATTTCGGTCAAATACCCCATCGGGAAGGCCTTCACAGAGCGTCAAGTTGTGCTGTCGAGTCTCTTTGTCACCGCTCCAAACTCTTAAAAAAGGCGTTCTTTTCAGCAATAAAACCCACGCGGAATCGCCCAGTGGCTCTCGAGCAAATTGCCCGAGGAATGAATCACGCAATCCTCCAGCTTGTCGCCCTTCTCGATGGTCAAATGCCCGACCAGGCGGGCTTCGTCTTGCATCAAATTCCCCACCATACGAAACCAAACTCGCCTCAAATGCCCGAGGTTTGCCTCGGGGGTTGGGGGGGGGGGGTGGGGGTCTTGGAATTGATGGAGACATAATAGCATATTACTTTCATACTCAAATGAAAACTTCTCTGGTATACCGCTGTAGTCGTATTCACGTATTTTAAGCATTCAGTCATAGATGATGTCTCACAGAAACAAATTAAGTGTTGCGACGTGGGAGCTGCAGTATTGCAACAGTTGTAGCTTCAAACACTTTCCAAATCATAACTTCCTTGAACCATTTTAAGTTTGTATCACAGTGCATTTAAGAGTGAGTGTTTACGAGGCCAAGGTTTCTGTTTTTTTCGTAATGTAGATTGATAAAGCTGCAGGCAAGTCCAACCAGAAGACAACGTACAAAAAGCCTATTCCAGTTACAAGTATGTTTCTTGTATAGGAGATTTTGGTGTTAAACTTGGGTGTAGAGCTGTTGGGCGCAGGTCACATTCTGGATTCTGGGGTTTGTCATATTGTCACAGAACATGTTCCTCTTATTTTAGCCTTCGTGTAATGCGCCATAGTTTCCATCTGAAAGGCCACACTTTTTGACCATGGACTTAATAGTATGGGCTAAAAAAATAATAATTAGGGAATTTAAGATTGAGCACTACGGTTAAATGACTACGGTTGGACGAGCAGGAGAGGTCTAGTTCTTGTTGATGGTGGATTGGGTCGAGTGCGAATCGTTTGGCACGAAAAAAAAAAAGAGATTAAGATTGTAAACAAGCAAGCTGCTATGGTTGAATCACTCATCGTCTGAAAAATGTCGTTTCATGAACTTCGTGAAGCCTTAGTTTGCACTTTTCTGATGGAATCATCACTGAAGGAGAGTTTCTAGTTCTTGACAAAGAGTACGAGTCCACAAATTTAAATTTCCCCTATCTTTGATGCACCACGTTCTAGATTTTTGATTACGACGAGAAAACCTGTCAAAACTTACCGTAGTGAAACACGACGTAAGCCCAATGCCATCTCATAACTTTTACGCGTGCGGAAAAAAGTTCAACCCAGATCCTGCGTACTCGTCCACTCGTCGTTAACCGTAGTCTTCAATCTTAAATTTCCTAATGATAGATAAAGCACCCTTTTAATCTAGGCAATTTTTCGTGCAACTTGCGACACAAGTTGCACGAAAAATTGCCTAGTGTAACATACCCTGCCACAGACATTATGTCAAAACTTTCGCATTTGTACTCACTTTGAAAATGGCGCTGACATGAAGTCGAAAATGGCCTCTTATCATTTGCCCTTTCTTTTTCCATTTTTTTTAGGCTGACAGTCGTTGAAAGGCAAACAATGTATTGTACTCAGTAAATCGTTCAAGTTCAAAAATTCGAGTTTTAGCAAAAGTGAAATCGCAACGCTATATCACATACTTCGTCTTTTCTCCGCGAGAATTCAGTTCATGCATGGGGTTTTCCTAAGAGTAAATCACAGACTGCTTTGATTTCCTGTTTCTGCATTGCCAAGCAGTTTGTTTGTTTTTTTTTAATTTTAATTCAATTTTTATCCAGGGGCATCCAATTAAACAGGGCTGGTTTAAATGGAGCCCTGACGTCATGGCATGTCAGGAACAGACCCGTGCCTCTCACTAGCTCCATCGTTAGTCAAATTACTTATTATTACTTGTACGGCGCATTAATAGGCGCATTACGATGGTGTGTTTGCTATAGGTAAAAATATTTCTCTTAACTACCAGGAATATTTGAAGTTGTGTCAGTGCATTTTAAAGGTTGACACTGTTGACTGAATTGGTATTAATTTTTTAGAGGCTCCTGTTAAACAGACTCCACAGCAAGCAGCGAAGCAATCTCATCCCGCAAAATCCATCCAACCTGCATCAAAAAAGACAACCGCTGCCAGGAAACCAGCAGCACAGACTGAGAGACCGGCCATAAAGAGTACTTACAGTGCATCGTATGGGAGACCACCTTCAGCAAAGTCCCTCATACGACCGGCAAGCTCAAAAGGCTCTTCAAAGGTCTACCTTGACACTGTTCTGAAAAGAGATGCCAAAGGGAAACCGTCGATAAATGATTCCAAGAAGCAAGGTAACTTGAGCTGTTTCAAGTTGATTGTAGAAAGCAAGTTAGCAGTTTTCAAGGAATTGGCTAAGGAATCTGACACCACATTCTCAGCTAATCAGTTCCAACCTGGAGCAAAACCCTCCCTATGGCTGGTTTCCATAATTATGACAGGGTTCATACGGCTCCTGGAAAACCTGGATAGTCATGGAAATTTAAAATTTCAAAATCCAGGCTCGTAAAACTTGAAAAATAATTGTGTTGGTCCTTGAAAGTCGTGGAAAATTAGACTTTTCCTAGGACAGTGAATGAGTTTCTTTGCTCACATTTTTCTAGTTTTTTTTTGCGGGCAACAAATGAATGTGAAAAATATTGCCAAATCGTACCTGTCGTTAATTTCCAGGCTATTCCTGGTCCTGGCTTGTTGTAAATATGGTCCTGGAAAGTCCTGGAATTTTGATGGCCGGTAGTGTCCGAACCCTTTTACAATCACTACGATTGCTGCGATCGCCGAAAAACCTGTTCCGCGACCGTAGCCTTGTTGCCTTGGCCTGCCATCGCAGCGATCAAAATACTGTACATGGAAATAATTATATGGAAACCGTGCAAAATGGAAAACACTTGATGACCCAAAATCACAGCGATCGTCCGTCCCTTTTTTGCGCAATCGCAGCGACTGCAGCGATCGTAGCGATCACATGGAAACCAGGCAATAACTTGTATATGGAAACGCCTTGGTCTGCCACTCCAGAGAAGAGATTGAAAATTTTCTATCGCAGCGATTGAACTATATTATGAAATATATGGAAAGGAGGAAAAATGGGAAACAGTTGAAGAACCAAGTCACAGTGATCACTCGTACATTTTTTGCGCGACTTTGGCGATCGTAGCGATCATATGAAAACCAGGCATTACACGTATTTTCCCGGGCATTTCACGTATTTGCTATAGAGCTCCCTCACTGGCCTGATAGCTCAATGCACATTCAAATGGAAAAATAAGATACCTGTCAAGGCTGCTAATACCTTGATCCCAGAGGTTTTTCTTTCTTCTCTTCAGACGAATTTTAGCCGCGAAACGGTGATAACGGGCATGTACTAAAACTAGGAACACCGGAATACCGGAACACTCCGGAACAACGAATTTGACGGTGTTGTTTTGTTTTTCCATTACAGACCATGTGAAAAATAAAATGTCGATGTAATTTATTTCACCACAAAAAAAACAACACATCTAAAGTCTAATTCGATCTCATACACGTACACTTTATAACGAGCTCTAAGCTCTTTCGTTATACGTGGGTAAACAAATTACATTGACATTTTATTTTTACATGGTCTGTAATGGGAAAACAAAACAACACCGTCAAATTCGGTGTTCCGGAGTGTTCCGGTGTTCCGGTATTTCGTAATTCCGGTTCCCTGGTTTTAGTACATGCCGTGACAACGAACCAAGAAGCGATCACAGAAGAAAAACTCTCTCACCACTTCAGCGTTCATGGTCGCAGCTTTGCGGCTGAAATTTGTCAGTGCCGTAAAACAAAGAGAAACCTCTAAGACCAGGGTAGGCTACTAATGGAATCGAATATCTTTTTACTTGAAATTTGCGCAATATTATTCATTGTAACTTCTTTAGGTTTAACAAGCAGTTTTTGCTCCCAAACATTGATTGTAAAGTTTGTTAAGTTGCTTGTCAACAAGCTTACGTACGTTGCTCGCGTATAACAATATTTCCATACAAGATAAAACAATGGAACTAAAAATATAACGGACTTGACATCTTTGCTACAAGGAAGTTGTTCACATGGTTCATGATCAAATACCTTGAGGGTGAGATGGTCAACTGATCAAAGGAATTTCTCGCTATAAAATAAACGGAAATCGTTTTTGTTCCACGGCACTTCAAGAGCAAAGTGCGTGTAAATGTGGCTGATTTTGTATGCCGTACAGGAGTTTTGACGTTTTCTTGAATTCGTGTTTTGCATACTTAATAACTTACGTTTATATGCTGCGTCATTTTCTTCTTCTTCTTTTTTTTTTTTTAATCAATTTTTATTTAAATATCTGCATTATTTAGAAAAAAAAACTAACCTTACTTACAACTCTACAACTGATATTTTTACATTCTTACATTCCTTACAATATGAATTTACTTACAAAATTAATATTACATACAATAACAACAATAGCTATAGCACTAATCTTACTTACACTACTAACACCACAAAAACACCACAAAACCAAAAAAAATAGCACATTGAAACGCAACCAACTTGATTCACAAGCTTCACATTTACGTGGCATGATTCATTATTATTTATCTATGCCTAAATACGATAGAAAGTGGAGTTGCTCATACTAATACGGAAATAAGAGATTCCCACTTTTGGTAATGTTGTGCAAGTTTACCACTTCTTTTGGCAATCACAAATTCTGTGTTAAGAGTGGCTTTCAATTTAGCCTTAAACACTTCTAAAGATGGTTTTGTGTTATCAAACTTAGACCTATAGATATAGAACTTTGCAAGCAAAAGAATGTGATTTATTACTATAAAGTCTTCATCAATATCAAATTTACCAAACAAAACATCTATGAGTGAAAAAT
>BLFK01000386.1:2444904-2454904 GCA_014634185.1 Astreopora myriophthalma | reverse complement strand
CAAAGTGGAATGCGACATCAGCTTCTGGAGAAAAAGACCCCAGGACACATGAAGTATCTCACAATTTGAAGAATCCCTCGTCAGAGGAGAAACATTCTTCGTCCTTTGCAGAGCCACTTGACATGAGTTCTTGTAATAAAGAATCCGTTGAGAATGCGGGACAGTTTCAAAGCTCTCAGTTACTTTATGATATGGACAGAAAACCAGGAAATGTGGCTCGAAAATCTCCTGAATTTTCTGGGTTAAGACAATCTGACTTGGAGGCAAGAGATTTCGAAAGTGAGAAACAAGAATCGTTTGATCCATTCGCTGAAGGATCAGAACTTAAGTTACCGATCAACTATCGCAAACTTAAAGTAACAAGCACGAAGCTGTATTCTGAACTGGAGAAAATAGCCGAAAAACGGGAGAGGTCTTCGCCTTATCAGCAGTTTCTTGATCGCTTGGAATCGGTGTTTGATATGGGAGGCGTTTCCAGTCACAGTGAACTCCAAGAAAGGGCTAATGGACTCCTCAAAGAGCACGAAAAATTGTCAAGACTCACCAGTGATGTGGTGAATCGGAGTTATAATTTAAGTGATGATTCGCCTTGGCCAGAAGTTTACAAATGCTACAGATACTGGCAGATTGTTCTCAATAAGTTTAACGAGCTACAAAGAAGGACACAACAGCTTCTGGAAGGTGAGAGATTATAACTGAATTTTTGTATGAAACGATGTATGCTAGCAGAGTGCTTACACAACTTGAAGTCTCACTCAACTACTTAAAAGAAATAAGTAAATAAATAAGTAAAAGTTAAAGTTACACTATACAAATACCCCCCAAAATACACATTGTGGTACGCAGTAGACCATTAACCCTTCACAAGGACAATATAGAGAACATTACACTACTAAGCTATAAACCACTACTACGCTGCAAAACAAAGCACAGTACACTTATCTACCACTACACTACACAACCGTACACTGTACTTCCTTAATTACATTACGGACCTCAACAGAATGCTATTCAACTAATGCCATCGTGTACAGTGTTAATAGCTAAAAGAGTAAAAAAGACTCTGAGAGGTAACGACTGGGAGGGAACTTACTCAACTACTAGCTTACGTTGTTTATGTCTAGACCCGGCTGCGTGCAAACGAACGCAACAACTCGTTATTAAACAATTAGATTATGAGCTCGAGCTTTCTATCGCGTGATAGTTGACGAGGGCGCAGCCCGAGTCAACTATCACGCATAGAAATCGAGAGCGAATCTATATCCTCATATATCTATATCCTCATCGCAGACACTTCGAAACACTTCGAAAACGCGACGAAGTGGCCGCCATTTTGTTGAAAACCGTTACTCGCTATCTATCACAGAATAGATAGCGAGTAGCGTAGCCAATCAGAGAATGGCATTCGTGATAGAACGCTAGTAGATTTATACTAATACGGGATATAAAATAAACAGCTCCCTGTTGGCTTGATAGCTCAGTTGATAGAGCAGTGTGTTGTCATGGCTTCGAGTCCCGTTCATGCAAGCTTGGATTTTTGTTCAGGCTTTTTTGCAACTGCTCAAGTTGCTCCATTAACTGTGATGATCACTCTTCAAATAACATCCGACTTTTCCAGCAAACAGGGGCCAAATAAAGGCCAGAAAATTTGGTAACCGGTCGTTTCGCCAACGTTCAGTTCGAAAACGCCTTGGGTCGATTCGCAAACGTCCGATAGTCAGTTCGCAAACTTCTAGCATCAGTTTGCTAATGGTGCCAACGGTAACGTAATGAGTCAGAGTGTGTGTACTCTTTGCTGACCGAAAATACTTTTTAAAACTGATTTTCAAGTGAAATGAACTACGGTAAGCAGCCAGACTCCGTGGCGCCAGCGTGTGACAAGTTAGGTTATAATAAAAGTACTGGGCGGACCGAGCATTGCCAGTAACTCGCGTAAGGTCACTTGGAGTTTACATTGCAAGTGAACCCTAAGCTATCTATAAGCATTGTTTTCCGGCGCTTCGTTTCTTGCTCCACCAAATGGTAAGCTACCGGGGAGGCCTCCGGGAATGGGCAGAAACGCCTTGGCTAAATATTAATGTCTGCTGGGGTGTCTCTAGGTGCGCGTTATCTATAATAACAAAACACAACAATAATTGGTACTTAAGATTACTGTAAACCTTCAGGGCTACCTTTCGGAAAATCGAATCAAAGGTCCATTGCCAGATTTGGAGCTAAGCCCTGGAACTTAGCTTAACTTAAAACAGCGTACCTATAACATGTTACTTTTGATAATGACGGGTGAGGATGATTATGTGGAAGCGCCTACTCTGGTATTCCATACTCTACTGTATAAAATTGCAATTTTTAGATAGTTCTACGTAGCATAGATTTTAGTGCATTTCACATGCATATAGGTCAACCCGCCCCAGAGCAGATAAAGACAAACAGTTTTTACAAAGCCCAACAATTTCTTAGTTTTTTAACTAAATTTACACGTCTATTTTGATATGTAGCTGTAGGGGCGCCGTTGTTAGTGCGGCCGCATTGTCTTTGCTTAATCTCCCTTAATAACAAACAACAAAGTGGTCATACCTGTTTCCTCATTTACTGAAGTCGAGGAATTTGGAGGTGATAGTCGTGGGGACGCTATCTCAAATGATGCCGGAATGTCAAAGTTATCTGTTTCGTCGAATCCGAGTCTTGTGCTCTCGGCGATGGGAAGGGAATCGTCGGTAGAATTGTCACCACAGTACAGGTTCCTTTCCTGATCGGACTGCAGCCCTGTACTGGTCCCTCGTGATGCCTGTCTGACAACGCCGGTGTTGCCACCTGTTGCAGCCATCAAATAAGAGTGCTTCTTTACGTGACGTTACTTCTCCGATGCAGAAGATACAATAAAAGCTTTCCATTTCTGATAAAGTTTCGATGACGAGTCGCGAGAGTATTCCGAGAAATTGAACAAAAAATCACAGCCCTCTTTAATGCAGTGCTCAATTTCAGGACGGATCAAAAATCGCAGCACTGTGGTTGATAATAAAAGTTACCTGAGCGTCCAAGAAAGCGCTCTTTTCAGGAAACATGTTGAAAGTTGGAGGTATTGTGATGAATGAATTACCATGCAAAGTCAATAATATCATACCTTTAAAAACACGATGAAAAGCGTTTTATTGGAACAACATCTTTATTTATACTCACAATTTAACTTATGAATGAAGACTACCTGCAAAATAGCAAAGCTAATCGAGGCAGGTAGAATGAGAAACTTGTCAATTACATATTAATACAATATTATTCTAATGACAAAAGATAAATAATAGTTACAAAAATACAGATGTTAATTACAAAAATGAATACAAAATATAATATGCTAATTACGAAGCCACAGACACATAATTAGAAAACAGGAAGAGCTCAAAATACTCTTTATTTTAACGAAATCTAGATTCTTGTCATTTCGTTTATTAATGTATCAATATCAGGATAAGAATCCTGGTTTAGAAAGATTTGAAATAAGGATTCAGTTATTTTTTTCTTGAATCTATATTTTGGGAGCTGTCTCAAAACATCAGGAATGCAGTTCCAAATTTTTGCGCCCATAGAGGAAAAAGAGTTCTTGTGGTGATTCAGTCGAGAATAGTTTATATAGAAATTACCAGCGGTAGAAGAACGTGTGAGAACGTGTGTTATAATGATGAGCATCCTTAAAGCCCCGGTCAAACGGTGCATGATAGTCGATGATAGTTGACGATAGTCGATGATAGTTAAAGCGTGCGCGCTCGTTTGACCACCAACTATCATGCGCTATCATCGACTATCATCAACTGTCATTCACTTTGAGCCTGTTCAAATTCTTCATGATAGTTGATGATAGTTTTTCGCGTTTGACCACGCGCATGATAGTCGATGATAGTTTTTCGGTCAGCTGTATTCCCCCAAAATTGACGGGCTCAGTTTCGGCACAAGCTTTTCAGTCAACTTTCAGCAAGCTAACAAAATGGCGGCGGTATCGAGAGTTCTCCACAGATTGAAAACAAGGAAAATTACAAAAATGAAGAAAACAAAGCCAATGACAGTGAGGGAAGTGAAGGTCATCTTAATTCATCATTATCATAACATCATCATAACATCATCTTAATTGATTACATCCCCATTGTGTGTAGCCATGGAGACGAAATATGCAGCAATTCTTCCCCAGACTTCCTCGGAACAACTATCATCAACTATCATGCGCCGTTTGACTACCCCTTTGATAGTTGATAATAGTTGATGATAGTTTTGACTATCATCAACTATCATCGACTATCATGCACCGTTTGACCAGGGCTTAATGGGTGTAAAGAGAGCAGAAATGTTAGATGGCACGGTTATTGGTTGTCAACAATTAGCGAATCAGAACAGACGTGAGTACTAATTGATCCTAACTGAACTGTAATACGAAAAAAAATTAAATGAATGCCACAAGATTTATTGTCACAAACAACCGCTTACCGAAGTCAACAATCGATCGATCGCGTATAACCGTACATTCGTCATGCCAAAGGCACGCCGTTCATCATACAATATGGCTTTCCATATGGCTTAAAAGCTGAAAGCTGTTGCTGAAGCAGAAGCAGTTGAGGAAAAAAAAAAAAAAAAAACTTACTCTCGGCTATAAGCCGAACCCCCTTTTTCGACGATTTTCTTTCGTCTTCTTTCGTCTGTTCAAACTTTTATTTCGGTCTGAATGTTCTGTTGACTATGTAATCGTCTTACACGCAAAACAGTACAGAGTACGCGTAATATATGAGGTTTGCGAAGTGACTATCGGACGTTTGCGAATCGACCCAAAACGTTTGCGAGCTGACCATTGGCGAAAAGATCGACATTCGGAAATTTGGGGGCACAAGCGACTCACAAAATGAAAATGTCCCAAAAAATCCGTCAAAAATGTAATCAAAGCAGTCAAGCCAACAAAATTTGAAGCAGAAAATGAAAATGTCCAAAGCAAATTACCAGCGAGCAGTCCCCAAAAGACTATTATGTAAACAGGCCATCTAGCGGTCTCGCCAAAGCTGAAAAATCCTCGCGAATGATGGAAAACAGTAACCTTTGTGTTCAAAGGGATTGATGTGCAGAATGGCTCATCACATTGACACAAATCAACTTTTCTGTAAATTTATATTATCAATGAATCAAACATCCTTTTTTGAACTACGTTTTCAAGGATAAAGAGAAAACTGTGTTCGTTTTGGGTGGACTTCACTCGTTTAGAGTTCAAAATGGCGACCACGCCAACCAACCCGACGTTGACTTCAATAAGGCCATCCCAATAAAATGTTTCGTTTCCCGTCGCCCGACCGACCCATTTTTTTTGTAGAAAAGTAAAAAAGAAAAAAAAATTCCAGATTCACTAGTCAAAGAAGCAAGTACTTTAATTTACAAGCACACGATCTTGTTTTATTAACAACAATTGATGATGTGATGCCCAACAATTGTATGATGTGATGCCCTTAATTAACATCAATACTACGTTTTTTAAAGGCTGTTTAGACATTCGATAGTCGTGTTAATAAACATCTTTTACCATCTGATTTAATATATATCTTACAGATTAAACATGAGATTTAATTGCGGGCCCAAGAGAGGCCCGCAACCCTAATCTTGACAGTAACCAGCGGATTGCGTATTACGCGTGTGCGCCACGTTTATAACAGGGACGCTGAAACCGGAAATTGAAAATCTGTTCTGCAACAAAGAACGATCAGAAATCACAACAGCTTCTGTCACATGGAAGATCAAAGTACATTTTTGCTGACGTTATCACGACAGTTTGTCACATGGGATCTAAGCTTCTGTCAACCCATCTCAAGCTTTCGCGGGAAGCAAATTAAAAACTCAGCCCTCGTCGAATGAAAATTTTTTTTTTTTTCACTGGAACTTGAGCTCGGAACATATATAAATTTATCTTCGTTTGAATCGTCAGTGAAATGACCTTTTACGGATATTTTTGCCTTTAGGGTCAACAAAAATCTTTAATTACTCCGAAGGGGCCGAACCCACGCTTTGAAAAATCTCTTTACAAACCCTAACTTCGAAGCGATATAACACTTTAGAGTTAATGGCTATCACACATCGGTAAAAGTACAATCTATTCCTTCACAACCCAGCTTTATCATGTTAAGATTTCAGCGAAATGGAAGAAAACCAGAATTAATAAGCTACCGAAAAACACGAACAACACAAGCCGACGTTTTGGTCAAAAAATCCCAGAATTATTGCCTGAGAGCTTAACATGTTTACCGAACTTTCCTTACGTGATTTAGACGAAAAAATGACCTCGGCGGGCTAGGAAAGAACGAAAGAAATCAAAGTGACACTATCGTTAACTCGTGGATATGGCAATGGAAGTGGCTGTTGATGCCATGGGTTCAACTAAAAAGTGGCTTTTATTTATAATAGTTTGGAATGGACATTGCAGAGACGCTCTTAGGGCTCTTCAGGCATTTGTACCCCAGGGGGGGCGGGGGGGAGGAGGAGGAATGTGTTACGAGCGCAAGGAGGGTCTTCGCCATTACATTACCGCGGGAATGCTTGTCGGAAATTTGAATGAAATGCCTAAACCAGCTGTGAGTGGTTTGAATTTTGATACCATTTCTAAACCTTTTAAAAAACATATTTTAGATTTGATTGCGGGCAATACTAAACGAGATGTTTATGAACAAAAATACTGGCTTTTTAGCCTAGAAGACCGTAAGCGAGACCCAAATGCGGAATTTACACCCTAAGCGAAACGAGCGTCAGCCTATGAAATTATAATTGTTGACCATTGTTATCAGCGAATGTAATTACCACTTTCTGCTTCATTTTCCCGTTAAAAAAATAAATAAACAAAAATTTTTAAAAAGCCACACTTAAAGAAACAACGAAGAGATTTAAGGGTCACAGTTGCCTTTGAACACCATTTAGGAATATTGGTACTATCATTATCGGTGGAACAAATTTGGATATCCGTGGTTGCTGTAAAATTTCATTTCGTATTTCAGTGAAATCGCCGTTTACCAGAGCCGTTAGCTATCCGTTCGGTAGCTGTCCGTCTTACGCAGCAAAATCATTTACTGCAACGAATTCGCTTTCGGTAAGCTATGCCGCGAACTACGACTGATGAGGAACATGAGCATGTGAACATCAGTGCGCATATTTTCCTTTGGTGAAGTTTTAATTCACGAGTCTTTTCACGTCATGAATTTATTTATTTTTGCGTTTTACAAAAACAGAGCAACCTTTTAATAAGCTGTATCATTCAGGAAGTGTTCTGTTGCTGCTTTAAATGAGCAAGATATAAAAAATAAATGCTACAGCTGACGAAAAGCTATTTACATGTAAGGAAAATAATTTGAATATGCTTCACAAATAGAGGGCCTTGTGCCTCGTGTGATAAAAAAACTAAAAACCGATCAATTCGACCAAAAACTTCAACCGAAAAAGTCAGTTCGTTACGAAATCTTTTGGCATTTCATTTCGATCAGACACTCGGTGCTCGCTACTCCGGCTGCGATCGACGTTGTTTACAAATGAAATGTGTTTCTCATTTTGTTTGTTCAATTTTATTGAACGCTTAGTTACAGATTTATTTTGACTGCACAATAATAGTCCTTCTATTGATAAGATAGAGATGACAATTACTACCCGCCTCTACCGAAGATTTGTCACGTCTGACTTCCAGTCTAGCTGTACACATTCTTATTGTCATTTAAAATGTAGATAGGACCCTGCGCGCGCTCTGATTGGTCGAAAATCCATGTTTTATCAGAGTATAAAACATAGAAAAAGCGTGTTTTATTGTTTTCGCGCGTAAAATCCATATCTTAAAGCAAATGAAAAAGCCTAAGCCGTGTATTACACTGTGATAAAGCACTCCGGACATTTGAGAACACTCGAGAAATGTAGAAAACACTCGCCTCCGGCTCGTGTTTTCTACATTTCCCTCGTGTTCTCATATGTCCGTCGTGTTTTATCACAGTGTAATACACGGCTTAGGCTTCTTTATTTGTTAAATACTTGCGAAAAGCAGGAGATAAATGTTTTCTAAACTCAGAGGAGCTCGGTGCGTTTCCCCTTAAATAATGCACAATAAATCCTTTAATTACCTTGCCGTTATGAAACAAGCTCAACGTTTTCTTGTGAGGATTTCTTTGAAGGTTCTCTGTCGTTACGGCGAGCGCGTTTATAATTGCGATCTGGAGGTCGCCACGGATTGCTGATCAGTTTTCCTCGCATCGGGTCTTTCGACTGCATAACTGGGTCTTTCGACTGCTCCTCATACTGGTTGACCAGTACTCCTGTTTCGCGTTTAGCAGCATGGGTTGATCGGTTGTGTCCCTGTTTGTCACATCACTAATAATGTTGTTCAAGTCCGATTGAATTGTCTTTCGTGACTCATGTAACTTGCTTGACTTCGTAATAACTTTGATAAACATTGGCATACTTTGACAGCTCCGAGGTCACTCTCTAAATAGAAATCATTCTCCAAATGGAGTTTATTAATCCCTCGTGAGCTCAGGGGATCGACAGGGACTTCTGTCTTCTCACCCAGCGTCGATTCGACTTTACGCGTCGGTGAGTGGAAGGCGGTGCACAATCGGTCTTAATTGTATCAATGTGCATTTGTCGAGAATCTTTTCCTTCACCTTCGAAGAACACCATTTTGTCAATTCTTCAGACACTTGCTTCTAATGTTGGAGAATGCAGCGAGAATGCGTTCAAAGCACTAAAATCAGCCATGCAAAGGCGACCAAAAGAAATCAGGTTGGTGTGTCACAACTTTCTGAGCCGTGTAGTGTTGCGATTCGCGCTGGTGATTGGCTAATAGATCGAGCTTCCAAGATAGCGAGTGACGTGGGATTGGCTGTTATCTCACTTCCGGTTACACCGGAGTGAGTGACTAATTTGCATACGGAAGGCCACATTACTCGTGGATGCTAAAGCATATCCACGAGTAAAAACAGAACAGACAGCATAACAACGCGATAATTATTCAACGCACGGAAACGAAAATAAAGCTTGCTTCTGGATAATTTCAGCCTTAAAAGCCAGCAAATGGTCCCAAATTACTCTCTGTGTCCTCACAAATATCCTGACTTCCATCTCTGAAAGATTTTGCCTCAATTTTGAGCAAATAAACATTCCTTTGCGACCGGCCGCCATTTTCTTCCTTGAATATTTAATTAGCTAACTTGACAAAACTCTCCGGAGGGGGCGATATGACGAAAAGAGCTGAAAAATGGCCTATGATAACTATGATTGCCTAATTATCAGAATCGAAAGTAACGCCAATTTTCTGTCACGCTTTCTATAAAGTGGTCTTTCAAATATTTCCTTTGCAGACAAGGCACGCATTGCTATCTTTTCTGCCCATTCCCAACATCTTAAACAAAAGCTCTTCAAGTGCATTCAGGCCCGCACTTTCGAACCTGTGGTTACTTCTAGTATGCAAAAGTAAACTGGAACACAATTATAACTGAATCTTTTCTTTGAAAAGAACATTTCGTCAAGACAGCTTGTTTCATTAAACAGTAATTTTCAAACAGTCTTACTTGACAGTTTCAATCTCATTATGGGGGCGACTGAAAGTTTAGTTTTTAACACAGAGTTGCATTCAAGGCTTCTTCTCCTTTCCATCGGTTACTGTTACCGTTTTCGGTTCGGAGACAACAGGCTTGGCATCCATTTCCGAACAAGCCCGGCAAACAGGGTTAACCATTTTTTACCGGCGCTTAATCTCTTCATTGACCGGTGCATCGGGTTCTGCGCTTCCACATCTGCAACAGATCAGGTCAAACTTTTTGCACAAATAATACTGCTTTTCCACAGGATCACTGCATGAAAGATCCTGGCGTACGATGAAGATGTCTGCCACAGGGTATCCTTCTGGAAGGATTGGGGCACCGCAAGTGTCCATTAGGGTGTCGACAACCTGATGGAATTCATTCGTGGTTGCACGAGATGGCTTAGTTGGAGCATAAACGCACCTCCACTTGCC
>BLFK01000386.1:2427875-2440357 GCA_014634185.1 Astreopora myriophthalma | reverse complement strand
CGTCCGTGTCCGATGGAGTCGATCCGCCAACATTTTACACCCTCTGTAAACACTTCAGTGCATTTTTCTAAGTCTCTCTCGATCGGACTTCCGCTCAGTCGAACCGACACAAACAGAGACGGGTCGTGTCCGTCCGTGTCCGATGGAGTCGATCCGCCAACAGTCTACACCCTCTGTAAACACCTCAGCGTTTTTTTCTAAGTCTCTCGCGATCGGACTTCCTGTGAGTCGGACCGTTGCGTATCCCAGACGATCCGACTCAGTTCGGGTGTATTGGACATGTATGTGAAGATTTTCGATAACCATACACAAATTATGATCAAATTCGTTTAATTCGTCCTCGTTAGCATCAATTATACAACTAACCTACTCGTTAAAATTTTGCAAAAGCGACTGATCAAAGTCTAATGTAATGTTAATCTAAAAAAAAGCGATTCAGATGTCAATCAAAGGCAAAACAAATAAATTAGGAATAAGTTATTCTGATGTTTATGACAATGGTACTTAGGCTCAGGCCAGTGCATTCTATATATAAAAGAGCCAAGTAAGGAAATTACACCTGACATTATCGGCGCGCGAGCACTGCCTTTTGGACAAAATTAAGGCTCATCTGGCAAACTTTCTTCAATGTTTCCGTCAGAACAATTCTGGCAGGGTTCAGTGTTTGGTGCCGTCATCATTGCGGTAGTAGCGTTGCTGTACGTAACGATTTGGCAAGATCAGCAACCAGCAAAAAGAAGAAAGAAAATTCCAAGTGAGCACGACGAGAGAGATTAGGCAGTAAGAAAGTGAGTGATCTTGTATGCATTTTGGAGGCAAAATTACGAGGAATTTTTGTTTTACAGGAGCATCTGAAATTCGCTAAGTTTATTTCGGGCACAAACGTTGCACCAAGCTTTTCTTTGTACTTAGTTTTTCCGCAAAAATTGTTTACTGGTGTTACTGGTGTAACTGCTGTTGTCTCTGAAACAGCTTTCAGTTATTCTTTACGGCGTAAGGAAAGCAGTTTTTCATTTCGAGTTTTGTTTTCGCTATTTTGGATTCAGGCTTTCAGTGGATGAAGTTCATGCAACTCTTAGCCTTTTACCAATGACGACATCCCAGTGTGCTGTTGGACCACCGTAGCAGTAGCCGGACTCTGAGGACGAGTAGCCACTATTGTGAATATATAATTTGCATGCCTAATTTTGTGACTTTTATTACTGAGTGAATCTGAAAGTTGAAATCTGTACTCTGTGTCATTGCAAGTGCTTGTAAAATAAATAAAGCTAGAAAACTTGAGCGACCGCTAATATTATGTAAACTTTTTTCAATTATTATGAATTCTTACCTTGCATGTACGGTCACAATTAACCGTCCTTACGGCATCTCATTATTTGATGGCTTTCGGTTTTCATGAAATTTTCTTCCGTTCGGTTCGGTTCGCTTCGCTTCACAGTTATTCTAACACGTCACATGAAATGCATGGTTACTCTGTGACGAAGGAAGTCACGTTCAAGTCAGTAATTTGTTCCAACTTATTATGTCTCTCAGATACTAGGCGCGCTGTGATTGGCCAATTAAGCAGGCCGTATGTTATCGCACCCGTGGTGTTGCTCCACTTTAATTTATTGCCCTTCCAATACGGGGTTGTTAGTAAGACGTCCTTATACGCCCGTTTTAATTCGCTCTTATTAAAATACTTTTTACCAAAAATATTGTGCAAAAGCTGTTTTTCGTCGGCAGGGCTTCTAATAGGGAATTCATTCACGCTTAAGTAATTTTGAAGACGAAATTAATAGGTCGTCCACATTACTTTATGCTACACTTGTCGGTCAAAAACTAATCAGACCGTAAACGCCTCCTGCGAATTAGCTCTGTTACCGCATAAATAACAAAAATAAAGATTTGATCGCTTGCTGTAACGTAAGTGTTTGGAACAGGGGAAATGATAATGTCGACTGTAGCTACATATTGACTACAATTCACCTCTTACGGGATGTATCACGAACTCGCCAGTAACCAGCTCGCAGTTGGCTTGATGGCCAAGCTCAGTTCATGTAGTAGAGCAGTGTACGGCGCAATCGCACGATCATGGGTTCCGGGTCTCGTTCAAGCCTGTGTATTGTTTTTGTCAGGACCCTTTGGAACTATGTAAGTTGAAAAGTATAGCAGGGATCAAAGTGGACAATATAGAAAAACAAAGTTTTATGAAGTAACTAACTTTGAGCCATTAACCGCGTCTTGTAGTGTCAGATAAATTTATGTATCACTTGATAGTTCGGCAAAAAAAGCTCAAAATAATGGAAAAGTTAAAGGTTCAAGGAGAGTTTGATCCCCCTCCCTACGCTCAGCGATGGTTCAGCCTGGCGCACAACATGACTTGACTGGCGTGATCGGGAAGAAAGTGTGATTGGTCTTTCCAGCTGTTGCACTGCTTGTTGTCACTTTTTTTTTGTCACAAGTCAACGTGCGCATGTCGGGTACACGTGCAAAACAGGAAGGTTTTTAATATCTTTCACGGATTGAAATTTCGAGTTTTCGCCAGTTGCCTCTACAAGCACCAAATTAGAAAGTAAATGTGATTAGTCTCTACATGTCTTGTACCGTTGGTTGTAACGTTTTTTAATGACAGTCAGAAGTCAACGTGTGCATGTTGGCCACATGTGCACGGTAAAAGCAAGAGAAGTCAAAAGTTCACGGATCAAAAGTTTCCAGAACGAAAGGTGGAGTCTGCTGTTCAGTCTTTCTAACATACGTGCCGCACTTAATCTGGTATATTTCGCTCTCTGTCGAGACAAAACGATGTTTCCCTCAGACGAATTCTCGAGGAATTTAGTCGTTATAGCCACTGTCGCAGTCATTGGGGTGTTGTGTTTAGAACTGTGGTAAGCTGAGGAGAGACAGGATGAGATGGCTGACCCAGGGGAATTTGTCTTTTCATGGAAGCAAGTGTCAAATTTCCCACCCCGGGCAGCTTCAAACCAAAAATCGGGCACCTAAAATCGAGCAAAAAAACACGAACAATATTAACCACAATACTCGTCAAAAATCTTGAAACACTTGTGTCTCTTTCCCCTTCCCCAATGTTGATTTGAGTATCATAGCGGTCTCAGTGCTTCAAAACACGCGTGGCTCAACATTGGGGAGGGAGAAGGCACATTTGAGGCGGGGAAACAGTGTGAAGTAGAAATCTCAGGATTTTTCCAGAAAATTCGAGAGAAACGGTGTCTGTTTCAACGATTTGTGACGAGTATTGCACCTAAAATCGAGCAAAAAAACACGAACAATATTAACCAGCTTTCGTATTCAATCAAGCATACGTTAGAGTGGAAAATGTGAATATGTAGATACAAAAAGCAATTACAAGAAACAATAGAAAGAAACACTCTTCTACTTGTGAACGCTCCAGCAAATCCTGAAAGAAGTGGTCCATATTTACGAAAAGATAAGACTGACGGATTCGCTTACCTTTCTTTCACTCATGGTGCGGGGATGGGGGAGCGTACGGGGCCTGGGGGAATCCTCCCTAGAAAATTTTGAAATCTTGAAGCTCGGAAATGCTATTTTATTTTTTACTTGAAATTGGGAGGGCATGAGGGGACACAAGTGAAGTTGACTGTAAGTACGACTTCACACAGAGATTTAATCTCTGTGGTTCCGGAAGGTGTCTGTAATCTCATTAAATATGCCATACAATGAATGGCTCATGTTATTCTCGCTTCACTCTCTGCGATCTGGACAATGTTTCGTAATTTGGTCAAAAATTCCCGCGCTGCCTTTCAGTATTACTCCTCATATCACAAGGTCAAGATGGCGCCTAGAAAGGGGTTTCATCCTTCCTCGCGCGTCACCATAACAGGTCCGCTATTCGCGTCAAAAAACTGGTACGTGTTGAGTACTTAAGTGTGTGGTATGATTCCAGTTCAGTTTTTTAAGAAGGCGGCACTAGTGTGTAATTTCCCGGAGGAGTTTTCTAGTGTTCAGAGAAATCTCCTTCGGCTTGTCGATGGGACGTCTGTGAAAGGAAAAGGTTCCGATGTTGAAGTTGTGGCCTCCACGTTTGGTCTTGTCGCGATTTTGCTTCGCCAAAAGCGAAATGCTAACGCAGGCGATGAAACTGCCTTCACACTGCTGAAGGGATTTTTAAATGGCTTGGATTTGAGCGTCATTTCTTGTGGTGAAGATATCCGGAATGCTGGCGCTGGTCGACCACGTGCCGCTCGGCGACTCGCGATGCCTTCCAGCCCACAGCCGTCGGAATCATTGATGACCCCACCAAGTAGTGGTATTAAGGCGGGCGAAGTTTTTTCGCCCAATATGAAGGAAATCAGCGAATGTAAAGACCTCCACACGCTGGAGAAGTCTTTGCTTCTCAAGCAACGGAGTAACAACACAGCCAATAATTTAATTTTAAATCGGGTCACTTTTTGCCGGTCCCGTGTTGATGTAAACAAATTTTATTGCCATTACCTTTCTCATTGCCTGTTGTTTTGTTGAATTTCAATCAAGGAACTTCAGATTGAAAATATTTTCCATAAGTCTATTGTCAGTGTTTCTAAGTGCAGCACCCAGAGGTTTCATCGGAGTGCGCTTTTGGACTTGGAACAGGCAACTCTTGTAAGTA
Organism: Astreopora myriophthalma; assembly: GCA_014634185.1. NCBI lineage: Eukaryota > Metazoa > Cnidaria > Anthozoa > Scleractinia > Acroporidae > Astreopora > Astreopora myriophthalma. The sequence continues at coordinate 2,435,751 of BLFK01000386.1, read as the reverse complement.
AATATTTATTCGACAACATTGTTAATAACTCTGCATGGACACACTGGACTAATCTACTAACAGTAATGTACTGGGGGGTGGCACGCCTCATACAGTTCAGTGTAACATAAGAGTACTAATCATAAGGCCATCATCCATGTAACGTTTTATCATCTGAACTGGCGGGTGGCCCACCTTACACAGTTCAGTGTAACATTAGAGTACTAATCATGAGGCCATTATCCATGCAATGTTTTATCATCTGAACTGGCCGGTGGCCCACCTTACACAGTTCAGTGTAACATAAGAGTACTAATCATAAGGCCATCATCCATGTAACGTTTTATCATCTGAACTGGCGGGTGGCCCACCTTACACAGTTCAATGTAACATAAGAGTACTAATCATAATGCCATCACTGATCCATGTAGTGTTTTATCTTCTGAACTGGCGGATCTGCAGAAACGTATTCAAGATTTTCTGGGTTTAGTTCTTTAAGATCTGTTTTAGATTCCTCAGTTACACGTTGCTTTTTAATTCGACCAAAATTCCGATACAGTTTATAGTTTCTGATTGTGGTGGTGGACGTTTCGGTGGGAAAACTGCAATCTGCAACATTAAAGCTCCTCTTGAACATGTTTTCATTTTCAAATGCTTCTCTGGTTTTTGCCACATGGCCTTTAAAATATGAGGTTGCTTGAGATCTTTTGGAAAAGAACTGCACTTTGGAGAAGGAGTGGAAGGTTTCCGAAGTCCATCTTTCTTCAGCGGTCGCCGCTTCCGGTAGTACAGTGGTCTTGGTAGAATTTACTTGTCTCTCTTCCAAAAGCTTGTCCGGTTTATTTAAATGGGCCTCTTAAACGTGACATTGCTTGGCATCTATTTAGAGAGCACTGTACTTTGCAGAAGACGAGGAAGTTTTCATTTGTTCATTTGTGGCGCCATGTGCTCGAAATGAGGCTTCTTGTCTTGTCAGTTTTGTAGTCTCAGCTGACTCTTGTTGCCGCTCACGCATCTTTCGTCTTTTTCGACATTCCTTCTTTTGCTTTAGTTTTTCTTCGCGAGAGTTTTCACGTGAATAAATGATCCGCTGTTAGTCCTTAGAATTACCTTCAATCCGCAATCGAGATATCAATAGACCCGATTGAGTCGTTTCACGAATACGGGACGATGAACCGGCAAGATGACTCAAATCAGTAACCTGTAATTATTCGCGTGTGTAAAGGAAAATTGAGATGAGTTGATCACAACTTGATGACATGGATAATTCGGCCATCTCTGGTTTACTTTCAGTACATGAACATTTCTGTGACATTTTTGTGTCAGAATTAAGGATTATGACACGTCGCCTGAACGTACGTGAAGAAACCTGGGGTTTTGTCGGCAAAAAACCTTAGAAGATTCTTCTAACGTTTTGTATGGGGTACTTGCAGTTGGCCCTCGCTGTGTCCCCTCATGCTTTAACCCCCAGCGCCCAAGGCTCCCTGTGGTGTCCAGAAAAATCAGGAAAACCAGAGAAGTCCTTTGAATACCAAGATAGCGAATAATTCATCTCCAGGTTCTCTTCAAGAGATCTTGTCTTCCAAGATGGCTGGCATGTCAAATTCCCGGCCCTGGGGGAACGCATTCGTGTCAAAATCCCTACCCAGGGGAAGGCTCTCTGAGTCAATTTCCCGAGGATACACTAAATTAACTCAACTTAAACAAAGCAAAAAACACTTAATAAACAAGGGAAAACGTCGACCTCACAAGATCGCGTGCCATACTGATAACAAATACGTGGTTTGTTTTACATTTATTCATTGTTTTTCCCAGCTCTTCGCCTGCAGAACTACTCAAGCCCAAAGTTTAATGTTGCAACAGTCTACTCAGCTACAAGACTTTATGAACTGTTATATTTCTTTAGTCCAGTGAAGAATCTTGTTAACCAGTTACCAGTACTTACAGCAGACTACAGCTGAACACCACTTGCCACTACTTACAGCAGATTACAAATTTTTTCAGTCGGTGTGTGCAATCTAGTAATTACATCGCATCTGCTGACTCATGCCTGCTGTTGTTGTATGTTGTCACAAAGGGTAAATTCCAGCACTTCTCGATGTCTTTCTTATATTAGAAAAAATAAAATATAATAAACAAAACCTTGGTAAAGTTAATGGCTCAAAGTAGCATCTCAGGCAAGACTCTTTTATTTGATATTTAAGCAACGTACAGATGTTTAGGATGTATTCTGATGGCAAAAATACAGATGGAAACTGTCATTGTAGAATTTCAGAGCTGTTTTACAACACTCAATTTTGGCAAGGCTTATGACACCGCACAGAGGCAGTGGAGCGACTCTGGGCCAGTGGGGAAAAAACTCTGCCCAGAAATTTACGTGCCAACAATAATATTAATAGTTAGTTTGTAATAATTGGTTACAAAGGGCTAGGGCTTAGATAATTATGTGGTCAAAAACTTAAAAAAAAAAAAAATATTGACTGAGATAACAATATACCCCATCTCAGTGAATGATAAACACACCAATGACCTTACAAAAATAGTATGTAGTTGTAAATGTTTACAATGCAATGAGGCCAATGCATGAAATTTGATTCTCATTGAGGGAATTCAAGTTAATACATGATTTCTGTCCCCTCTCTGCCCTCAGCAGCAAAGGTTAGTGCTACCCTGCCTGAGCTCTGTTTACCGGCTAACACCAAGTCATACATTGAATTGGACTAAAATAGATTGGTTCTCAATCGAGCATTGTAAACCCAAATTATTACAGAGCCTATCAAGTTCTGAAGGAAATACACGGTTCAGCCAGTCACAAATTGAACTAATTCACCATTTGGCTGATCCGAACACAAAGGAAACCAGCGTCAAGCGTGGGAAAAACAAGAGTGACGTGAGTCACCATTGCTTTTAGTTTTGTATCTGATGGATTGAAAAGTTTGCGCAAGCTTTTGGATTCAATCACAGAACAAACCAAAACCATACTTTTGATACTCAATTGAAAACTGTTTCATAGCTATGGATTAAAGGCCCAAAGCCACTTTTATTGAAGTCTTAAATCAAAAAGAAGAAATTGTGATACAGTAGCGTTAGCCAGTAAAGCTGCTCGATCATGTGACCCCCACACAACCTTGAGAGGGGGGGGGGGGGGTTACATAATAACAATATTGTCCCCTCACTGATACCCAGCAAGTAATTCGACTGTCATAACACAAGGCTTGTTGGGTAGGGGACATAAAAATTCTATTTGCAAGCAAACATTTAATTTTTTCACAACCAATTGCTGGACTCTCTTAACCAATTAGTTTATTTATATTTCCAAAAGTAGAGTGATCAACTGTGGGTAAATCACTATGTACAGTGTACCATGCATTGTAAAGGACCAAAACCAACTCCATGCGCAAAGTTTCCATAGACAGACACACTTAACAGTACATATCGATTTAAACTGAGATATATTTTACTGTACTGGCATTACAGTTGCTGGACTATGTGATTTGAATGGACATTCCTTCTGACAGAAGTAACTAGTGATTGCTAATTCAAGTTATTCAACTCCATGTGATCCTTTGTAAATAACCAACCGGTTGCCTCCTGCCAGTTGGGGTTTTTAACCGTGTTAAGTCTGATATGAAATACTGCTTTCAGATTATTTAAGTGGAGTGCACCAGCCATGTAGCTAAGTGCACTTCCACTATAAATGAAGCACTTACATTTTTGATAAAACAATTCAGAAAGTTCATCTGCTCTTATATGTTCGTAGAATGGCTGAGGTCCATAGTGTGTTGGTTTGAGGCCCTGCCAGACTTTGTGGTGGGTAGTTCTCCACAAAATCAAACAGTCTCACGGCACCTTACATTATTCATCTTCTGCTAATTCTGTGGAACTTTGTTTAGGGACTGAAGGAGCCCTTTGAACATGCTGACCGAACAGCCCCTGAAGTACGTCTCCTCATATGGCATGGAGTGAGAAGCTACCCACTGGTTGGTTTGCACATTGTAACACTCCACCATTTGAGAATTGTGGTGATGAACGCTCTCACTTCCAATGCCACCAAATACAAAGATCTGATCTCGCAAAAGGATTGCACTTGCATGGAATCTTGGAACATTCATAGAAGGAATTGCATGCCATTCATCCAACATAACGTCATAAACTTCACCACTGATACTGGCATGCCTTGAGAATGCATCCACAGTTCCGCCAAATATGTAGATCTTCTTGTTGAGGCATGTTCCACAAGCACACCCACGCTTCTCACTCATGGGAGCCATTTTTGTCCAGATGTTTAACTTGGGGTCATAACGCTCATTGCTTGACAGGAAATCATCATCACCAAGACCACCAATGGAGTATAAATAGTGTGCATCAGAAACAAGGCAAACAGAAGACCGACGGCTGCTGAGTGGGGCCACAAGCGTCCAAGAATTTGTCACAGGGTCATACTTTTGTACTGTGCTACAGCGTCTGCGCCCCTGTTCAGCAGTGAATTCAATACCACCAACAATGTACAGAAATCCCTCTAAAGTGGCTGCCCCAACAAGTTTCACTTTCTTTGCCAATGGTGCCACATAGCTCCATGTGTTGGTGCGAGGATCATACCGCTCTACACTGGAATGAAAAGAATCTTCTCCTTTGCCACCAATGGCATATACAAATCCCTGACAGGCTGCAAAGCCATGCCGACATCTCCTGGAAAGCATGGGTGCCAGCTGGTACCAAGTTTTGTTAGCGGGTACATAGCAAAGGGTCACGTTGCGAATTAGTCCATCAGGTGACAATCCCCCACATGTGATGATGGCATCCTCGTGTGTCTGGAGACAGGTTCTAGACCTTTGAGGTGAGATGTTCTGACCTGCAAACAAAGCTCGCCTGCGTATTTCGTCCATCAGTATTTGTCGACAATGTTCGCTTTCCTGAACCAATTCATTAGATAACAGTGTTGTGTATAAATAGTGCTGAGAAACGGTGCTTAGTCGAACGTGTCGAAATAGCTCCGCAAAATACTGCTCTCTCTCCTCTAAATTTTCTGCAATCCACTCCACAATTATTTCAAAGACATCTTCTTCGCCAGAGATCACAATATCATCTCTTGAAACCATATCTTTTACGTGATCGAACGAAAGAAGCAAAAATTCCTTCGACCTTCCCACAGCTCCAAAGTTCTTCTTGATTAATTCCCCGGCATAACTTTGTAAATCTTTACATTCGTACTTCTCGGCGAACAGGTAGTTGAAAATGGAATTTGAGGTGGTCATGTGTCGTTCAAGAAATTTGCATGCGATGTTCTTGAGTCGAGGAAGGAGGCAATAATTTGCGGACGCAATCAGGTCTTCGGCATTTGTCTCGCTCACTTGGATCTCGCCCGTGTAGAGGTAAGATAAAAGCTGATCCATGGCTGAAGCTGGAATTCCCTCGAGTTTAACCACAGGCGCCGACTTCTCTGCCATGTCGTTTGTAAACAAGCCCTGAAAAAACTTGCTGCTTGCAGCCAAAACACATCGATGAGCTGCAAACATTTGACCTCCCACGTCTAGAGTGACGTCTGATAAGGAATTTTCCTTACGGTATTTATCAAGCGTTTGCATGATTTCCCAACAATAAGGGCTTGAAGTTAGCTCTCCGGACAATCTCTGTGCCATGTCGGCCATGCTGATGCAGATCTTTTCCACGTCTGAGAGGGCGGTTACCTAGCGACCGTCAGACTGGAACGTCGAACGTCAATCAAATAAAAGAGTTAACCCGTTGATCTATTTCTTAAGAAACCGAAACACACAAAGCCTAACCCTAAAAATAACCAGTCTAAATCAGTTCTGATCTTAACCCTACAAAGTGATTAGACCTACTCAGTAAAGCAAGTGCTTCGACCTAATCAATAAACCAAGTTCTTAGATCCGAAAGGGTAAAATGAGAGTTTAAGTGGAGGGACTCGTGGTGGGTATGTACATGAGATCTTACCCGCACAACAAGATTGCGAGCCATTTGTTGTCCTTGCAGTGACATTCTCTCAGTAAAACATGGGGTATAATATAATCATTATGATATGTTCCAGTTATATTTTGAGCAAATCTCTGGCCGAAACTGTAATGTAGCCAACCATTATATCTTTCTGGCGTCCGAACGTACAATGTGTCACTCGAGACAAATATCGCGCCAGCTGTCTAATACAAGGCAATGTAACTTTGTGACTACTGATTTGTTTGTTTGTTTTGATTCAATTCCTAGAAAGGAAGGGCGTAAGACGTGGGGAATATATCCATGAGATCCTCCTGTTGTGCTGTGTGGCACGGCTTCTTGACACAGGCAGCCCAAGCTCTTCTTATTCAGAGCTTGCGCTACCTGTGTTCGTCACTGTGCCCAACGCACGATTTTGGCGTTTCCGCAACTGGTTTTTCGAATCTTGTTTTCGAAATGATTCCTCAGTTCAGAGGCGAAATTGTTGAGGATTTTAAAGAAATTTCTGCTCTTGAATTTAACACCTGCTTTTACTTCCTATAGCTGAGGAACAACTATCAAAAGTTTGTCCTTGCGGGAAATGCGATTTCTTTGATCGTGAAGACCCGCGGGACGCGTCGAGTTATCAGGGCGACGCTGATCGCCAGGAGGGCTTCGTGCTTCTCTCCAGTTGGTTGCCTGAAGAAATCGAAGACTTCTGTCAGTCCTGTCTAAATATCAGCCGGCGATATGGAATGGCCGAGTTCACTTATTCTTCTCCTAAGGTCAGTGAATAAGGACACCGGAAATAAAATTGGACTTATCCTTGGTGCCGGAAGCTTTTCTTGCACTGCTACCGATTCTATCAAGTTTTCTCGCAGCTTCGCCTCTCGTCACTCGAGTACCCCACGTGTGCGAAGAAGACCAAAAAAAACAAAACAAAAAACAAAACAAACAAACAAAGAAACTGGTTAACAGGATAAACTTGACTTGAAGGGGAGTCTTCCGCGCCCTTGAGAATTGGACGATGTGTATTGAGCCCCACAGTCCTTGGTGAGGCGTTGTTCCTGTTGTTGCAGTGTTTGGTGGTTGTTTGCTCACTTTTGGTTCAGTTTGTTTATGCTATATTTCGCAGGAGCTTTCCGAGCTTATCCGACTGCATCACGAAGCTCAGCTGCTGTGTTTGCAGTTGCACATGAAGAAACTTGCTGGTGAAAAACTTCTCCCGCTTTTAGAGAAGCTGGGGCCTTCTGACAGGTGAGAAATGGAAATTCTGCACGCACAGGGCTTTCAGTTTTCCGGCTAATAACAATAAGCTTCATAAATATACATAAATATATTTGATTTAATTGGTTACTTACTATCATTTACCGTTCTTTCCAGTTCCATCTTTGTGGCAACTTTTCGTCTTTTCCTCCATCGTCGGAAGGGATGTTCTTGGTATCCCAATGATATTCAAACACCTGTTCGTATGGAATGTAACCTATCTGGCCCCGGTTGTTCACCGAAAGGGTGGATAACGCTATCCACTGGGTAAATGACTATCCACTGGATAACTCATTTGATTTTTATAGTGCTTATCCGCTGGATAGTGATTTGTGCGGTGGGTACCGTTGTCCACCCCTTGAACAACAGAGGCAAACAAGGTACTTCGGCAGAACAGCCCAAACTGGGGACTCGTATTCGAGGAGTGGCCCTATTTAGTGCAATATGTTGTGGTGCGTGCCGATCGCTGTCGATATACTTGTTTTCCTACATTTGCGTGGAAAATACACTCTCCTGCTGGCTTTCTTCAGTACTGTCTGTTCAACATGATAATCCAACACAGATTATCCTGTTGCCATAGCCACAGGAGCTTCTTCGCCCTCCTTTTGTCTTACTCGTCTCGCCGGTCCTGTTCTAATTCGTTTCCTTCTCTCATATGTTGTTGTTTTAATCTTTCCTTTGCCTTCATGCATCTTCTTTG
>BLFK01000386.1:2415375-2422875 GCA_014634185.1 Astreopora myriophthalma | reverse complement strand
AATTACTAAAGATGACTGAATCACACAAACAGCGATTAGAGGAAACTGCCATTGAGTCAAGTAACTAGAGTGCAAATAATCAGACCCTTGCGTTTCAACTTCAAAAAAAAAAAAAAAAAAAAAAAANNNTAAAAAAAAAAAAAAAAAAAAAAAACGCATGTAAATGACCGATGCCAACGGATTGGTCCTACGGAGTTTTTGTGCGGTTGAATCCAAGCACTGTGCGAGGAATAGGATGAGGAATAGAGGTCAGTTAATTGTGAATACTTGACGCTTCAACTGTCAGCATTTTACTGAAGACGCCGGTAAACATGATTAATGATTTACGATGGACAATATATGTGAAATTTTCATATATGTGAACTGCGAATGTGTGATGAATTGAAGTGTGACCAAAAATCATCCAAAACACCGCAAAACATTGATTCGTGTTTTGAGCATAGGGTTTTAGCATTTCTTGAAACGCGAACGATACATTTGCATTACAGCCATTTTAAGCGGCGGAAAAAACGGCTTTCAGGTTTAACCCCGCCTTAAGCCTTGACGACCAGAATGGGTGACCGTCTCGGGTTTCTGTGAGTACGGGGCTCAGCTTGGTGGCCCTTCGGCCCGCCGGAGCTTCGATAAAAATACCACTGATTCACGATAACATGGCCGGGGATACTTTACGGAGACCAGCAACCACTTGTGATTCCAAATTTATTCAGTCAGATTAAATCTCGTAAAGTGAAGATCAACTGTGAAAAAAAAAAAAATATTGCAAAATATCTAAGGCACAAACAATGCGTAATTGAGCTGAAATACACCAAGCTAGACAAAAACCAAGAGCCACCGAGAGCCACCACAAAGGTAAAACAATATACGGCTAAAAACCTTAATACAAAACAAAATAAAAGGAGATGTAGCCGGCAGGCTCGTTCGAAAGGTTGGACGCAATCAAACGAGGAACAAACATGCAGAACTTGGAAATACCTAACTTTTGAAAACTGAGACTAAGAAATAAATGCAATACAGCTATGCTAAAACAGTAAGGAAAGGCCAAAGTAACGCAACCGAACGTAACAGTCGGATAGGAACTGGTATCTATTTTCTACCTCAAATACCTGATCGATCTTGCGATCAGTGAAATCACTTAACTTGCAGCGAGTGGAAGAATTAGTTTGTCCAATAGAGCTGAAACCTTAATTACGTCATTTCACTATCGAAGTCTGAGAGAAGTGATTAATATGTTTCAAATGCAAAAGTTAATAATTATTACCATTACTTTCAGATTTGGAAAGACTTCTTACATGCATGTTTTTGTGAAATCAAGTGTGGAAAATCACAACTTTCAAGTAATTGACAAACTTAATAAAGATCCGTACCGTTATTATTGTTTACTCTTTTAAACCACTTGTTATGTCAGTTCACTGATACAGTGGCGGTCGTTGAGTTTTTAGTTCTTGGTTTTCTTACCACAAACGTACATTCAAACAAATACAATAATGTTGTAACTTTCGAAGCAAAAAACATAATTTGTTCAATTCAGTTTTCCCACTTGTGCAAGGCATTCTTCTGAATTTTTCGCAGAAAGGGCATAACACAGATTCTGTTGATACGGGGGAAAAAAACTCCTTTAGGAAATCAACTGCCGCCTTGCCTGCCTCTCCCGCGATTGTACAATAAGGACACACTCCCATAATTTCCAACTAGAAGTAATCAAAGATTAATAAGTGCGTTCGAAGTTCAATGAATTTAGCTAAAATCATACCAAAAACATAGGAGGAAATTAGTTGAGACGTACAAGGTCCAGAAATGGCACACGCTTGCCTCAGGCTTTGATAAGCAGCTACGAAATTAACACCCGATGTTCGCGAAGAAGACAGAATTTTGTGCCGCACGAGGTGTCGTGGTGCATTTATACACGCATAATTATTCTTTCTTGTTTCTTTATATTTTAGTAGTTTGTCAAAGTAAGCCATTGTTTCGTTAGCGCTAATGGAGATTTGTTGAACGTCACAAGAAACATTGTGGCATAGAATAAGTAAACCGAGTTTTGAAAGAACAATGATGTATTTAATTGAGTAATTACTAGTAAAACCGCATGTAAGGATGAGTATTATGATTGTCAAATAAACCCACGTAATGGGAAATTAGCGGCTACGAATCGTTGTAGAACGTGAGAAAGAAAACTAAGCCTTGATTTAACTATCTGACCACACCGGCCTTGCGTATCAGGGTGTGGATATCCTCGGCTAGAAAACGCAGCATTTTGTAACCTAAAGTTAGATAGATCGTAGAATGAAAGTGTAACGTTGAAGAGTGAAGAATAAAGTCAAATCAAACGAAAGTATACAGTCCAAGATTGTTGAACCAGCGTGTGCGGGACTTCTCTCTAACGCAAGTGAGAAATTCTGCGAAACGAGGCACAATCCTTTGCGCAACGAGAATGTGACGTCATAACTGCCCGCCCGATAGAAAGCCCAAAAAACCCTCAGAGCTTCCGCTAGCGTTCACAGGAGACCCACGAAATTAGGAAGCGTTCTCCTTCGTCGAACGCAATTAATACTAGTTTTATCCAGATAGACAACCCCTGTTGGTCTACCATTGAGAGCAAAAATTTGTCACCGACAGTTTGCCGACTGTGACCGATTGAAATTTCGTGTTTCCGAACAGATGAATCCCGAAGGATAGGGGAAAAAAAGGCTCTTTGTCTTAAAGCATGTCACCAAGAATAAGCAACGTTTGAGGCTCTCGATGCATGCGCGAGGAAATTCAAGTAAACGGCATTTTGCAGAGTTGGTTCGCCTCGTGAAAGCGTCCATGTACAATTGGCAAAAGATTGGTGCTAGTCCAAAAAGCCATCGGCAACACATTTACAATCGCCACCAACACGTATCTTTTCCACTGTTTTCGCCAAACAGCCATGAAGGCCATATTCTGATAGCGAGTCTCGATGGCAAGAGACAGGCTGGTGAAAAACCACTCCATCACCAAAGGAACTGAGGTACGGATGGCAAATGAGGACAGTAACTTCAAATGGGAGTTATTTTGCAGGTAAATTAATTGATAAGAATACAGAAACCCATTGACCGCCACTATGGCAATCGACTCAAACAGCATGCTCATGATAGCGATATCAGCCATTAGTCTCTCACGGCAAGGAGTGCGAAAACTTCCCCAAGGCGCCGACTGTTTCCTTTTCCAAAGCACGTGACAAATATGATCAATCACAACCATGATGCTTCGTTCCACGACTTCTAAAGCACCGTGGATTAATCCAAGAATAGCAATGGATTCTACACTGTCAAGATCCGCCTGCAAAACTCGAAATATCACCGCCGAGCCACAATACAGTGGTACCAATAATACATACGACCGTCCAGGATGGGTGGTGTTCCACATTCGCTGGACGCAAATTCGCGAGATTACCTTGGCAACGACTCCGATAAGAGGGGTGAAGAGTGCGATTAACAGTTTGCCGTCTTCGTTTTGAGCGTTATACTCTGGATAAATGAAAAACCCTGCGGTCAAAGCCAAGAAGAAACAAAAGCTATAGGGTGCCGTCATTTGAAAGAAAAAAGCCAGGCTCCGTTTTATCGAGTGCTGTGGCATCTTGAAGTGATTTGTCAGGTAGTATACTTGCCACCATACACTAGTGACAAAAGTCACATTAAGAGGAATCTTCAGGGCAGTCGATGGTTTAGAGAGTGATATACCAAAGACTTGTAAACTAACGCGATACAGCGCATCCAAACAGTATGTCAAGCAACAAACCAACACAAGTTTTCTTTTCACGCCCTTTAACTGAAAAGGGCGAAACAGAAGAAGGGAGTTTGCTATGAACCACGCGTAGAGGAAAACGCAGAAGACAATGCCAGAAACTGTTCGCATCCATTGCACTCGGATAGGAATCTGGTTTCCTGGTTGGAATTCACAGTCATGCGCAGTTTTATAAGAGATGTACGCAATCAGTGTATATAATGCACCGACAAAAGGAGCAGTCAATAGCGAAATTAAAGAACCAATGTACATTGATTTGCCAACTGATACAAGGAGAGATGGTCTAAGTTGTTTCCAAGCCATGGCTCCGCTTTCATCCTCCACTTTCTCGTGTTCGTTTGCTTCTTCGTTTTCTGGCGGTGAGCATGCGTTGGTGAATTGGAATTTATGCCTCGGCTGAGACGCTATATAATCTCTAATTGTCGGTTGCTTAATGCTGTATTCTTGGTAAATAAGCTCATCGACAGGATAATGATACCATTTTCGATCTGTCCTTTCCAGAGGATGGTAGCCAAAACCTTCTTCAGCGAATTCAGTTCCTTCGGGGTTGTAGTGCTCTGTGAAGCAGCGCGTGAAACTCACCACAAGGTGACCAAGGACTTCCATTAATGATGTGCTTGCACTCATATTACAATGATTACTCTCAGCAGCCTAAAAACCAAATTTTTAGATCGTGATAAAATCAAACGAAATCATCATGACGGCTTCGTCGCGGTAAAAGTGTGTAATTCTGCGAACCACACTCGCCCACTCAGCTAGGGTTTGTGCATATTTTGAGCAATGTTTTCCACTTTTGTTGCATTACGTGCCATGGCTAGACAAATGGAAAGTGAAAACAGGTTTCCTATGACGTGAAATCGTGACGGGAGTGTCTGGAGTAGATTCGTCAAAGTACAAATTATTATCAAGAAAACTTAGAGAAGTGTTCACAGATAGCCGTGAGTAGTTATATATGTGAGAGTTCTGGGAATTTTTCTCTTCGGTAGTGGTTTTCTTTTCTTTAATCGAAATTAATCGAAGCGATATTTATTTATAGATTTTGACTTTTTTTGACTTAATTAGAAATCAGTGAGGCGGGTACTTCTAAGTAAATGCAAAACGGATGTCTCAAACAGAACACAGCTCTTGAATATTTTTCAGACTTCAAATGTCAACAAATTTTTTAATTTTATCTTGATCTAACATTCCCCCAAAATCATCAAAAAGAGACTTTGTTGCTATTTGTGATGGGCTATAAAAAGAAACAACGCAAGCTACATTACCTCTAAAAACTTTTGAAACAGAATGTTAAATGCTGTGTTAATACCCATACTGATAGCCCTTTATGTCTACCAGAAAATGCGCTTTTTAATGTCTTTTGATACAGCACAATCATCTAATATTATTAAGGTATTTGTGCCAGAAAAAAAATACTACACAACAATCTAAAATGTTCTCGATCTCGTTTTCATCAGATGCATTTGGGCTTAAAACTATAAATCTTTTGTCTCCCCTTGCGAAATTACGATAGGTCTTATTGTCTTTATACGTTGGGCAAATTAGTACAATATAGTCAAACACGTATCTGAAATCACCTCTTAGTTGGCTTATCAAGTAACAAGTCTTTCCACAGTTGGTTGGGCCCGTGATTATGCAATGAAAAGGCACCTTATTCTTAAGTTCTTTCACCTATGTGTTATTACCTTAAACTCTTTAAATGTAATAAAAAAGACACTTGGCAAAGTTAATGATGCAAAGGCTTTACTATGTTTCGTTGTTTTGGCGGTTATGGCAATGGTACTGGTGATTCTGAGCCAAATGAATGCTGCTTTGTTAAACGTTTGAGTGCGTTGTTTTCTTCTTTTTTCCATTGCAGTGATTCCTTTAAATTCTTCGAAAAGTTTTTTGAGTTTTGTTACGTTATCTGCAGTTTCTGCTATGTTGCATGTTGTCAAGCAACTTTTGATCTGATTTTCCAAGAATATTTTTGTCTTAGGATGATTTTTGTGATGTAAATTTGAAGTGAAGATGTTTGTCAAAGATTTTTAGGTGAACTATTTTAATTACTTTTTACTCGCCAAGTTTTAATTGGATAAAAAAATCATATGTTAGTCTTGTGACCCAAAACAATAGAAATAAACTATGACAAAATAAAGTCTATTTTTGGATTTTACGAATAAAACAATTCAACCCCCCAAAATGATTTTAAATCCTTAAACAATTTAATAAATAAATGATTGATTTCTATTTTTAAATGAAAAAATCATACGACTTTTCGTGATCAAACACAATGGATAACTTATGGATAACCCCGGGGGGGTACTCGATATATCCCTGGGTGGGGAGGTGCGGCGCGGCCCCTCATTCCCTGACCCTGTTTAAGACAAATATCGCTGATTTTCCGACCCTATTTAAGGCAGAATTCCGATTTTTGATACCCTGTTTAAGACATTATCAATGCCAAAGTCAACGGAAGTCAATATTAATTAACAAGAGCTTGTTGCTGTTTATCGTCCGAGAAAAGATATCCAGTTTAAGACAAAAATTGATAAATCGCCACCCTGATTAAGACAAAAAATGATAAATTCGATACCCTGTTTAAGACAAAAATCCCGAAAAACATACCCTGGCTGGCTGCACATCCCCATTAAGCCCTTATAAGGGAGTACCCCCCCCGAGTGGATAACTCCTGTTTTTCAAAGAAGTCATGCATGATTAAAGTATGCTCTTTGGAGGTAATTCAGGGTCAAAAGGAACAACTTGAAGTTCTTCCCTCACAAAGCCTCTTTTAGGACCCTCGGTCAAATAATATAGAACTGGTTGACCATCAGAAACTACACTACATGAAAGATTATGGATGTTTAAACTCCAAATCGGATCTGTTGCTCTACGTTTGTCATCACCTTCGTACTCACCAGGAGCATACAAATATCTTACTTGAGTGAATGACGGTAACCTTGTTTCATTGAAACCAACTGGACGTCTGTATTTTACTCTCCATTTTGGTTTTATTTCATTCCCGTTTGTGCGAATGATTTCACTGTTCATTGATTTTATTACCCCAGGCAATCTCTTTACCCAAGTTCTGGACCTTTCGTTGCTAGTCATCTCTTGAGCATATTGATGAGAGAATAATTTTTCTGCTAAAGTTCTGTTATTTCTCTCTACAATGGATTGAGCTCTGTGATTTCATGCCTCAGCTCTTTACACCTTTTTGTTTCATAAGATTGCTTACTGCACCCATAAATTCTTCCCCAGGGTCTACCATTAAATACCCTGCAAGCAGAGGCCCTTCGATCTTCCTAGATAAGTCGGGAAGAGGAAGTAACCTCTGCCAGCCGCTTCGACTGTTTTTGATTTGCCGCTAATCCAACTATTTGGATGAGTCAGACCAGTTTCGAGTAGTCAAACCGGTTTTTCGTGGTTTGCGCATGATCACTCGCGCGTGATCAGTATTTTTGAATTTACACCGGCATGGCAGTTATGACCTTTGCTCTCGTGATTATTGTGAGTTCACGTGGGTATTTCAGTCCTCCGTCACGGCGAAAGCAGAAAGCTACGAAATTTTGTTTTATACATAAACATACGGCATTTGAAAAGTGTAAACTATCTTGAGCGTGTGAGGAAATATATATATTTTTTCAGTTACGGCGTGTCTTTCAGAGAGATTTTCGCAAAAATGTCGAATGTTTATTTCAGTTTGGCGGATACTGATCACGCTTGACTGACGCTGGTTACCTTTGAATTTAACGCACGCTC
>BLFK01000386.1:2407875-2410375 GCA_014634185.1 Astreopora myriophthalma | reverse complement strand
CAACCAACCCTGCAAAATGCCGTTTACTTGAATTTCCTTGCGCATGCATCGAGAGTTTCAGCATAGTTTCGCTACCATTTCCAGTACAATGTGCTTGGATTCCTTCTCATGAATCCGATAAGAATTCTCTTTTGTTACCATTTCTTGCAACGAAAGTCTTTGTGTCATACTGGAGTTAAATTTCTGCTTTAAATCCCGATATCTTAGGGCATATTTGGTATCTTCTACAGTCCCACAAATAAAGTTTTCAATCAATAAAAAATAGTTCAGTTAGGGGCATGGATGTGCTATGGCGCCCAGTACGATGTCTTCTGAGGCGAGGTTGATTCTTTTATTTCGGACTGTAAACCAAAATTCTTCGCAATCTTGCCAAAAAACAGGGTTCGCACGCGCCTTGAAAGTCCTTGAATTTCAAAACTAGAAATTCAAGGCCTTGAAAGTCCTTGAAAATTGCATTTGGTGCTGGAAAGTCCTTGAAATTTGTTGCTCACGGCGTCTAACCGATATTGTCAAGTGGCTAATACGACGAAAATGTTTCTCGCAAAGAAGTAACGACACAAAACAGTAAAAAATACTGGTGAAAAGCTATTCCATTGGTTTGATTTTGCACAGCGTTGAGTCCTTGAAAAATGAAAAATAGTATCCTTGAAAGTTCTTGAAAAGTCCTTGAATTTTTTACTCCTAAAAGAGTACGAACCCTGAAAAAAGCCTTGAATGAGGGTGTAACGAAGTTTCGAGAAATCGAGAGCACAATTTAGAGCATTGAACTGCCACATCACTATTTCGTAAGCTGTGCTAGAAACTTCTCCTTATTCCAGAACATTCTGTTGAGTTATTTTAAGGATATCTCATCATGAGCATCTAGAATGTTCTTACTACTAAAAATAGTGTTTTAGAAATAGGTATGATGTAATCGGCTGTTATATATAAGCCTCGTCATAGCATGACCAAAATAATCTTCTTTGAACCTATACTACAGACAAATAAAGTGTTTTTCAGTGGAAACAAGAAATCTACTCTTGGCTTCGTGACAGAGGGCAAAGATATAACTGGTGCCTTAACGTTTGTGGTTCTAGTTGACAGAAGGTGCAATATAATATAAAACCTATTTTATATGAAATAAAACCTATTTTGTAGAGCTTATCATTCGTGTGAAGTATACTGTTAAGCACTTCATAGTGGAACGCTTCGTTATATAGGGTTCAAAGGCAACCTCTTGAGGGAGAGAGAACTTGAGATCTGATCCAATCTCTCTCAGTCTGAGAAATTAAAATCAGCCCGAAGTTTGGAAGTTATATTGGGGAATTTTGCCTTTTTATTAATAAGCAACGAGGAATCGGTCGAGGCAAAGGTCTTCCAGGTATGACGGAATCGAGGTTCGGAGGCCTGTCCAGACTAAGGAGTTAGACTTCTTGATCTTTGTTTGCACAATTTCGAAAGAGTCCATATTATTCAAATTTCAAAGAAGGTCACTAATGTGGATTACACCCGAGAGAAAGAAGTTCTTATAAAAACGGGACTACCGTCACTACGAATATCTTGGTTATTCCAAACAATACTTTCCTTTGAGGTGGCAACTGAAAATCTTTACGAAAGTCCGACCACCATTGGACAAGTTGATTGTAGAATAGACAAGGAATTGCGACGTCAGAGGTGCCATAATTAGAATTAAATAAAAATAAACCTCCAAACTTTGCCAAGACGTAAGAAAGGTGCAATTTCCAGGGACCTTTATTGGGTTTAAAATCCTCTGAGGCCAGGCCAAGCGTAGCGATCTAATCCGCCAAACACTCAAGGTCAACCATCTGTCATAATCGCCAATTGTGGAAAGTCGCATTACCTTGTCTTTTTCATTCCATAAGAAATTACGGAGTGTACGTTATATTTCTTTCATCAAGAACTGGCATCACAGAACAAATTCTAACAAATTTCGGTATGATTAAGGATTTATAATAACTGTAACTCTGCCGTAAAGGGATATACTCCTCTGCAAGACCAAAGATTCAAAAGCTTTTTGACTTTATCAATATTTTCAGTGAAATTCTTTTCTCCTAAAGCCTTGATGGGCTCAGATGGGATAGCGTCTTCATGTACCACAACAGCGGTGACGTAAAACAAAAGGAACAAAAGAAAGAAAACGAAAGAACTCCAAATAAAGATTAATCCCAAGAGAACAAAATACAATACTTTGCTGTACATGCAGAAAGACCCTCAGATGGCCATTTAATACCAAGAGGTTGATCTGTAGTCTTTCTCAAAGCTGTGATCCACGTACCTTCTGTTTTATCATAGTTAATCGCCAGGCCTGATAACAAATTGAAGGTATCTAGTAAATCGAAAAGTACTCGTGCCGAGTTTATATCCGTAAGGGTTGCTGTCGTATCATCTGCATATTGCAGCAGCTTTGTTTCTTGATTATCCATAGAGATACTAATATAAAGGGATTGGACTTGGAGTTGGAGTTGGGCCCAAGGTTCTCTCCTATTTGAGGAGGGTAAAC
>BLFK01000386.1:2400375-2402875 GCA_014634185.1 Astreopora myriophthalma | reverse complement strand
TGGCCAACTTCATTGCTACTGTAAGGCACCCTCTTGTTTAGTGTCCAGAGGTGAGCTTATTTGGAACCAACATTGGCTGAATGAAATTTGATGGTCCTGGCGTCCAACCTAGATTGTAAAGTGGCTAGTAGAACAGGAAATGTTACTGGTAGAGAAGTACCAACACAGAAATGCTAAAAAGAAAGGAAAAACAAACAAACAAAAACCACACAAAAAACTGGTACGTTGGATTTTGCTCTGCATGGAGTCCTTGAAATCATTGGTAATTGTGTCCTTGAGAGGTCTCGAAGAGTCCTTGAATTCTGGGAAGCAGAACCCATGCATTTTTTGATAAGGCTTCCAAGGAAGTTCTAGTTAGTGACCGGTTTGCTAGGGAATCTATTATAGTGTAAAAGTGGAAGCAGAAAGTTAACTGTTGATTCTGATCAGCCAAATGAGATCTGGGAATGCTATGCTTTGAAAAGTCTTTGATTCTTGAAGATGAAAAATTTCGTGAGCGATGTGGACCAGTGATTTTCAACTTGTAGAAAGTCCCCTAAGGGGATTTACACTTTTGTGTGCAAGTAAGCAATGTTGCTCCTTTCCAGCTTTAATACCCCATACTGCAAATGTCACACTGGATATAATAGTTCAGAGTGTTCTTTAGAAATGACAGATATGTGAGACATCTTTAGCGTAATTTCATTTGCTTGACCAATGATGTGAGTGTGCATGGGTGTGCATAAATTAACATATTTGATGGGTTATGTAACAGGATACAGATTCCCGTGAGGAACCAGAGTAAAATGTTGGTAAAACGGTAAAAACTTCGGAAAAAGGTTTTTTTTTGGTCCTGAGTCATGGTATTTATTAAAACCGTGAAAGCGAGTTTATCCCGGCATGGGCATAATTTTTCGGTATAAAGTATAGTTGGTTGCTTCCCAGAAAAGCCGAAACGTGGGCTTTATTACATTGCCTCTCTTCCTGAGTGACTGATTAGGGAGCATTAGCAACAAGGACTGCAATGGGAACAAGAAGATCACAAAACAATACGTTTTATGAGCATAAAGAGTTGCCCTGCACACCCTGCATGTGTGCTTTACATTTTTGTACATTTGTTTGCTGTCCTCTGCAAAACAACATCCTTAAATGAGCAAAATCGGCAGCTTGGGGAGAACATAAGCCCTCTCTAAACTGGAATACTATTCATAGCAGTTTCATTCTTAAATAGCAAACACACTTTTTATGTATAGAAAGAGTTGGAATAATGGGAAAGTCATTATAATTACGTGAATTTCCTATTTTGCCTATTTTTGTTGCTAGAGCTCCCTAATAGCAAGTGGAGGAGGCAGCTGAAATTCAGACTATTGTTGTCTGTATGCCCCCCCCCCCCTGCCCCAGCATGGAGTTTGGTAAAAAAAACTGAATTGCCCAAAATCACTACACCGGTCTCCCTTACGGCCAGTTTACATGCAAGGATTTGTTGGTGTAATTTGTCAGCCTTACAGTATCAAGATGTGATTCATAAAAATTGGCCCAATTCTTCTCACTTACAAGAATTTCAAAAGGAGCTGCCACATCAATCAAAATCAGTCCATAGGATCGTACATGTATGTCAAAATGCATGTACTGTTTACATCCAGTTACTTTGGGATATAAAAGATGATCACTAGCTTAACACATTCGCCCCTGAACCGCCCGTAACTGCCCGAGCGGATCCATGTCCTTTCTACCCTTTGTGACATCATCATCAATGCCCAGCAAGGGACAAAAAAAATGAGGCCGGGAAAGCGAAAAAAGAGGGCAGGAGAGAAAGCGAAAAGTAAAAGCCGAAGGGTTAATATGCCTTATTCCAAAATGGCTGCTATTTTAATATTCTTTTGTTTTTATTCAAATTAGCCCTTTTTGCCTCGTTCAAGGTTAAATATTCTTTTGAATTTTGGGCTTTAAGATGAGGCAACAAGGGCTAATTTGAAGAAAAATAAAAGAGTATTAAAATTGCAGCCATTTTCGAATAAGGCGTATGTCCAAGTATTTTACTGTCATTTTGTTGACGATAAATTACAGAGCTTGTGCACATATCAATAACAATAATTTCCATTCTGGTTTTTAGATATTGCCTCATGGAAAGCAGATATCCCAGGCAAAGTCTCTTTCATTAAGCACTCACTGAGTTGCAGCCAGTTCCCAGAATGCAGCAGAAATGTCATTCTTATGTTAGAGAAGTACTTCAAGGCATATGCACCGGAAACTCCTCCAAACCCTGGCCTTTATTTGTCAGCATTCCTTGATGATGTGATTGACTTGTACATATTTCACATCAAAGGATCAGGAGCAACAGTTCTTTCAGCCATCCAGGAACTCCAGCTTTTAGAAGTAATTTGTTCTTGTTTTCAAGATCAGCCATCTGACATTGTAAGATGTGGAGTGTTCTATTTATTGTTTGGAATTTCCAGTCAAGACATCAAAGATGGCAAGGTAAAACCATCTTTTCCTTTTCAGCAGCTACAGTACTTGCTTT
>BLFK01000386.1:2379299-2391799 GCA_014634185.1 Astreopora myriophthalma | reverse complement strand
TCAAATTACTAAAGATGACTGAATCACACAAACAGCGATTAGAGGAAACTGCCATTGAGTCAAGTAACTAACTAGAGTGCAAATAATCAGACCCTTGCGTTTCAACTTCAAAAAAAAAAAAAAAAAAAAAAAAACGCATGTAAATGACCGATGCCAACGGATTGGTCCTACGGAGTTTTTGTGCGGTTGAATCCAAGCACTGTGCGAGGAACAGGATGAGGAAGAGAGGTCAGTTAATTACGTGGGATGCGTAGGCAGACCACGTTATAGTTTCGGGCCGGTTTCATCGTCATTGTAGTCTCATATGGTAATTAGCCACGTGCTTGTGCTTCTCACTGAAGTTCAGGCCTGTTGGCTGGGGTTACTTCTCGGATGGGTGACCATGTATAATATCCGGGTTGTTGACTTGTTCTCTGTTTCTTTTTTTTTCCTTCTTGTTTGCGAAATAGTACAAGCAACACCGCCGGCAACACCGTTTGTTGATGCTGTACCGAATGTTGACATAAACATTTCTATTCAAGTTTATTTGTTCCTATAAAAACTGACTGTTGACAGCCATCCGTCGATCAAGGCATCCCACGTGAACGCCTCCAGGCGTCTTGTTGTGAATAGTTTACGTAGTGAGTGAGATGCTACTTGACGCTTGAACTGTCAGCATTTTACTGAAGACAACGGTAAACATGATTAATGATTTACGATGGACAATATATGTGAAATTTTGATATATGTGAACTGCGAATGTGTGATGAATTGAAGTGTGACCAAAAATCATCCAAAACACCGCAAAATATTGATTCGTGTTTTGAGCATAGGGTTTTAGCATTTCTTGAAACGCGAACGATACATTTGCATTACAGCCATTTTAAGCGACGGAAAAAACGGCTTTCGGGTTTAACCCCGCCTTAAGCCTTGACGACCAGAATGGGTGACCGTCTCGGGTTTCTGTGAGTATGGGGCTCAGCTTGGTGGCCCTTCGGGCCGCCGGAGCTCCGATAAAAATACCACTGATTCACGATAACATGGACGGGGATACTTTACGGAGACCAGCAACCACTTGTGATTCCAAATTTATTCAGTCAGATTAAATCTCGTAAAGTGAAGATCAACTGTGAAAAAAAAAAAAAATTGCAAAATATCTAAGGCACAAACAATGCGTAATTGAGCTGAAATACACCAAGCTAGACAAAAACTAAGAGCCACCGAGAGCCACCACAAAGGTAAAACAATATACGGCTAAAAATCTTAATACAAAACAAAATAAAAGGAGATGTAGCCGGCAGGCTCGTTCGAAAGGTTGGACGCAATCAAACGAGGAACAAACATGCAGAACTTGGAAATACCTAACTTTTGAAAACTGAGACTAAGAAATAAATGCAATACAGCTATGCTAAAACAGTAAGGAAAGGCCAAAGTAACGCAACCGAACGTAACAGTCGGATAGGAACTGGTATCTGTTTTCTACCTCAAATACCTGATCGATCTTGCGGTCAGTGAAATCACTTAACTTGCAGCGAGTGGAAGAATTAGTTTGTCCAATATAGCCGAAACCTTAATTAGGTCATTTCACCATCGAAGTCTGAGAGAAGTGATTAATATGTTTCAAATGAAAAAGTTAATAATTATTACCAATACTTTCAGATTTGGAAAGACTTCTTACATGCATGTTTTTGTGAAATTAAGTGTGGAAAATCACAACTTTCAAGTAATTGACAAACTTAATAAAGATCCGTACCGTTATTATTGTTTACTTTCTTAAACCACTTGTTATGTCAGTTCACTGATACAGTGGCGGTCGTTGAGTTTTTAGTTCGTGGTTTTCTTGCCACAAACGTACATTCAAACAAATACAATAATGTTGTAACTTTCGAAGCAAAAAACATAATTTGTTCAATTCAGTTTTCCCACTTGTGCAAGGCATTCTTCTGAATTTTTCGCAGAAAGGACATAACACAGATTCTGTTGATACGGGGGAAAAAAACTCCTTTAGGAAATCAACTGCCGCCTTGCCTGCCTCTCCCGCGATTGTACAATAAGGACACACTCCCATAATTTCCAATTAATTCTAGTTTTATCCAGATAGACAACCCCTGTTGGTCTACCGTTGAGAGCAAAAATTTGTCACCTACAGTTTGCCGACTGTGACCGATTGAAATTTCGTGTTTCCGAACAGATGAATCGCGAAGGATAGGGAAAAAAAAAGGCTCTTTGTCTTAAAGCATGTCACCAACAATAAGCAACGTTTTGAGGCTCTCGATGCATGCGCGAGGAAATTCAAGTAAACGGCATTTTGCAGGGTTGGTTCGCCTCGTGAAAGCGTCCATGTACAATTGGCAAAAGATTGGTGCTAGTCCAAAAAGCCATCGGCAACACATTTACAATCGCCACCAACACGTATCTTTTCCACTGTTTTCGCCAAACAGCCATGACGGCCATATTCTGATAGCGAGTCTCGATGGCAAGAGACAGGCTGGTGAAAAACCACTCCATCACCAAAGGAACTGAGGTACGGATGGCAAATGAGGACAGTAACTTCAAATGGGAGTTATTTTGCAGGTAAATTAATTGATAAGAATACAGAAACCCATTGACAGCCACTATGGCAATCGACTCAAACAGCATGCTCATGATAGCGATATCAGCCATTAGTCTCTCACGGCGAGGAGTGCGAAGACTTCCCCAAGGCGCCGATTTCCTTTTCCAAAGCACGTGACAAATATGATCAATCACAACCATGGTGCTTCGTTCCACGACTTCTACAGCACCGTGGATTAAACCAAGAATAGCAATGGATTCTACACTGTCAAGATCCGCTTGCAAAACTCGAAATATCACCGCCGAGCCACAATACAGTGGTACCAATAATACATACGACCGTCCAGGATGGGTGGTGTTCCACATTCGCTGGACGCAAATTCGCGAGATTACCTTGGCAACGACTCCGATAAGAGGGGTGAAGAGTGCGATTAACAGTTTGCCGTCTTCGTTTTGAGCGTTATACTCTGGATAAATGAAAAACCCTGCGGTCAAAGCCAACAAGAAACTAAAGCTATTGGGTGCCGTCATTTGAAAGAAAAAAGCCAGGCTCCGTTTTATCGATTGCTGTGGCATCTTGAAGTGATTTGTCAGGTAGTATACTTGCCAACATACACTAGTGACAAAAGTCACATTAAGAGGAATCTTCAGGGCAGTCGATGGTTTAGAGCGTGATATACCAAAGACTTGTAAACTAACGCGATACAGCGCATCCAAACAGTATGTCAAGCAACAAACCAACACAAGTTTTCTTTTCACGCCCTTTAACTGAAAAGGGCGAAACAGAAGAAGGGAGTTTGCTATGAACCACGCGTAGAGGAAAACGCAGAAGACAATGCTAGAAACTGTTCGCATCCATTGCACTCGGATGGGAATCTGGTTTCCTGGTTGGAATTCACAGTCATGCGCAGTTTTATAAGAGATGTACGCAATCAGTGTATATAATGCACCGACAAAAGGAGCAGTCAATAGCGAAATTAAAGAACCAATGCACATTGATTTGCCAACTGATACAAGGAGAGATGGTCTAAGTTGTTTCCAAGCCATGGCTCCGCTTTCATCCTCCAGCTCCTTGTGTTCGTCGTGTTCGTCTGCCTCTTCGTTTTCTGGCAGTGAGCATGCGTTGACGACTTCGAATTCAAACCTTGGGTGAGACGGTATATAAGCTCTAATTGTCGGTTGGTTAATGCTGTATTCTTGGTAAATAAGCTCACCGACAGGATAATGATACCATTCTCGACCTGTGCTTTCCGGAGGATGGTAGCCATAACCCTCTACAGCGAATTCAGTTTCTTCTGGGTTGTAGTGCTCTGTTACGTTGCGCGTGAAGCTCACCACAAGGTGACCAAGGACTTCCATTACTGATGTGCTTGCACTCATATTACAATGATTACTCTCAGCAGCCTAAAAACCAAATTTTTAGATCGTGATAAAATCAAACGAAATCATCATGACGGCTTCGTCGCGGTAAAAGTGTGTAATTCTGCGAACCACACTCGCCCACTCAGCAAGGGTTTGTGCATATTTTGAGCAATGTTTTCCACTTTTGTTGCATTACCTGCCATGGCTAGACAAATGGAAAGTGAAAACAGGTTTCCTATGACGTGAAATCGTGACGGGAGTGTCTGGAGTAGATTCGTCAAAGTACAAATTATTATCAAGAAAACTTAGAGAAGTGTTCACAGATAGCCGTGAGTAGTTATGTATGTGGGAGTTCTGGGAATTTTTCTCTTCGGTAGTGGTTTTCTTTTCTTTAATCGAAATTAATCGAAGCGATATTTATTTATAGATTTTGACTTTTGTGACTTTTAAAGGGCCTTTCCCTTAATTAGAAATCAGTGAAGCGGGTACTTCTAAGTAAATGCAAAACGGATGTCTCAAACAGAACACAGCTCTTGAATATTTTTCAGACTTCAAATGTCAACAAATTTTTTAATTTTATCTTGATCTAACATTCCCCCAAAATCATCAAAAAGAGACTTTGTTGCTATTTGTGATGGGCTATAAAAAGAAACAACGCAAGCTACATTATCTCTAAAACCTTTTGCAACAGATGTTAAATGCTGTGTTAACACCCATACTGATAGCCCTTTATGTCTACCAGAAAATGCGCTTTTTAATGTCTTTTGATACAGCACAATCATCTAATATTATTAAGGTATTTGTGCCAGAAAAAAATACTACACAACAATCTAAAATGTTCTCGATCTCGTTTTCATCAGATGCATTTGGGCTTAAAACTATAAATCTTTTGTCTCCCCTTGCGAAATTACGGTAGGTCTTATTGTCTTTATACGTTGGGCAAATTAGTACAATATAGTCAAACACGCATCTGAAATCACCTCTTAGTTGGCTTATCAAGTAACAAGTCTTTCCACAGTTGGTTGGGCCCGTGATTATGCAATGAAAAGGCACCTTATTCTTAAGTTCTTTCACCTATGTGTTATTACCTTAAACTCTTTAAATGTAATAAAAAAGACACTTGGCAAAGTTAATGATGCAAAGGCTTTACTATGTTTCGTTGTTTTGGCGCTGATGGCAATGGTACTGGTGATTCTGTGCCAAATGAATGCTACTTTGTTAAACGTTTGAGTGCGTTGTTTTCTTCTTTTTTCCATTGCAGTGATTCTTTCAAATTCTTCGAAAAGTTTTTTGAGTTTTGTTACGTTATCTGCAGTTTCTTCTATGTTGCATGTTGTCAAGCAACTTTTGATCTGATTTTCCAAGAATTTTTTTGTCTTAGGATGATTTTTGTGATGTAAATTTGAAGTGAAGATGTTTGTCAAAGATTTTTAAGTGAACTATTTTCATTACTTTTTACTCGCCAAGTTCTAATTGGATAAAAAAATCATATGTTAGTCTTGTGACCCAAAACAATAGAAATAAACTATGAAAAAATAAAGTTTATTTTTGGATTTTACGAATAAAACAATTCAACCCCCAAAAATGATTTTAAATCCTTAAACAATTTAATAAATAAATGATCCAGTTTGTCCACCAGTAATCTTTTGTGACTTCCATATTTTCTCTTATTGGTTTAGGTCTGAGAAACGTGGATTTAAGGAAGTGATTAGAGTATCTTTTTACTTCTAACAATGTTTGAATGGTTTGGTTTGTTGTTTCCTGTATGTGCTCGTTGTATCGAAACGTCACGTGGACTGTGAACCAATCTACAAGACAGCTGATGGAATGCGGCATCAGTTTTTATTCGTGTCAAATTACTAAAGATGACTGAATCACACAAACAGCGATTAGAGGAAACTGCCATTGAGTCAAGTAACTAGAGTGCAAATCAGACCCTTGCGTTTCAACTTCAAAAAAAAAAAACAAAACAAAACAAAACAAAAAACAAAAAAACAAAAAGCACATGTAAATGACCGATGCCAACGGATTGGTCCTACGGAGTTTTTGTGCGGTTGAATCCAAGCACCGTGCGAGGAATAGGATGAGGAATAGAGGTCAGTTAATTGTGAATAGTTTACGTAGTGAGTGAGATGCTACTTGACGCTTGAACTGTCAGCATTTTACTGAAGACACCGGTAAACATGATTAATGATTTACAATGGACAATATATGTGAAATTTTGATATATGTGAACTGCGAATGTGTGATGAATTGAAGTGTGACCAAAAATCATCCAAAACACCGCAAAACATTGATTCGTGTTTTGAGCATAGGGTTTTAGCATTTCTTGAAACGCGAACGATATATTTGCATTACAGCCATTTTAAGCGGCGGAAAAAACGGCTTTCAGGTTTAACCCCGCCTTAAGCCTTGACGACCAGAATGGGTGACCGCCTCGGGTTTCTATGAGTATGGGGCTCAGCTTGGTGGCCCTTCGGGCCGCCGGAACTCCGATAAAAAATACCACTGATTCACGATAACATGGCCGGGGATACTTTACGGAGACCAGCAACCACTTGTGATTCCAAATTTATTCAGTCAGATTAAATCTCGTAAACTGAAGATCAACTGTGAAAAAAAAATGCAAAATATCTAAGGCACAAACAATGCGTAATTGAGCTGAAATACACCAAGCTAGACAAAAACTAAGAGCCACCGAGAGCCACCACAAAGGTAAAACAATATACGGCTAAAAATCTTAATACAAAACAAAATAAAAGGAGATGTAGCCGGCAGGCTCGTTCGAAAGGTTGGACGCAATCAAACGAGGAACAAACATGCAGAACTTGGAAATACCTAACTTTTGAAAACTGAGACTAAGAAATAAATGCAATACAGCTATGCTAAAACAGTAAGGAAAGGCCAAAGTAACGCAACCGAACGTAACAGTCGGATAGGAACTGGTATCTGTTTTCTACCTCAAATACCTGATCGATCTTGCGGTCAGTGAAATCACTTAACTTGCAGCGAGTGGAAGAATTAGTTTGTCCAATATAGCCGAAACCTTAATTAGGTCATTTCACCATCGAAGTCTGAGAGAAGTGATTAATATGTTTCAAATGAAAAAGTTAATAATTATTACCAATACTTTCAGATTTGGAAAGACTTCTTACATGCATGTTTTTGTGAAATTAAGTGTGGAAAATCACAACTTTCAAGTAATTGACAAACTTAATAAAGATCCGTACCGTTATTATTGTTTACTTTCTTAAACCACTTGTTATGTCAGTTCACTGATACAGTGGCGGTCGTTGAGTTTTTAGTTCGTGGTTTTCTTGCCACAAACGTACATTCAAACAAATACAATAATGTTGTAACTTTCGAAGCAAAAAACATAATTTGTTCAATTCAGTTTTCCCACTTGTGCAAGGCATTCTTCTGAATTTTTCGCAGAAAGGGCATAACACAGATTCTGTTGATACGGGGAAAAAAAACTCCTTTAGGAAATCAACTGCCGCCTTGCCTGCCTCTCCCGCGATTGTACAATAAGGACACACTCCCATAATTTCCAATTAATACTAGTTTTATCCAGATAGACAACCCCTGTTGGTCTACCATTGAGACTAAAAATTTGTCACCTACAGTTTGCCGACTGTGACCGATTGAAATTTCGGGTTTCCGAACAGATGAATCGCGAAGGATAGGGGAAAAAAAGGCTCTTTGTCTTAAAGCATGTCACCAAAAATAAGCAACGTTTGAGGCTCTCGATGCATGCGCGAGGAAATTCAAGTAAACGGCATTTTGCAGGGTTGGTTCGCCTCGTGAAAGCGTCCATGTACAATTGGCAAAAGATGGGTGCTAGTTCAAAAAGCCATCGGCAACGCATTTACAATCGCCACCAACACGTATCTTTTCCACTGTTTTCGCCAAACAGCCATGACGGCCATATTCTGATAGCGAGTCTCGATGGCAAGAGGCTGGTGAAAAACCACTCGATCACCAAAGGAACTGAGGCATGGATGGAAAATGAGGACAGTAACTTCAAATGGGAGTTATTTTGCAGGTAAATTAATTGATAAGAATACAGAAACCCATTGACCGCCACTATGGCAATCGACTCAAATAACATGCTCATGATAGCGATATCAGCCATTAGTCTCTCACGGCGAGGAGTGCGAAAACTTCCCCAAGGCGCCGATTTCCTTTTCCAAAGCACGTGACAGATATGATCAATCACAACCATGGTGCTTAGTTCCACGACTTCTACAGCACCGTGGATTAATCCAAGAATAGCAATGGATTCTACACTATCAAGATCCGCCTGCAAAACTCGAAATATCACCGCCGAGCCACAATACAGTGGTACCAATAATACATACGACCGTCCAGGATGGGTGGTGTTCCACATTCGCTGGACGGAAATTCGCGAGATTACCTTGAGAACGACTCCGATAAGAGGGGTGAAGAGTGCGATTGACAGTTTGCCGTCCTCGTTTTGAGCGTTATACTCTGGATAAATGAAAAACCCTGCGGTCAAAGCCAACAAGAAACCAAAGCTATTGAGTGCCGTCATTTGAAAGAAAAAAGCCAGGCTCCGTTTTATCGACTGCTGCGGCATCTTGAAGTGATTTGTCAGGTAGTATACTTGCCAACATACACTAGTGACAAAAGTCACATTAAGAGGAATCTTCAGGGCAGTCGATGGTTTAGAGCGTGATATACCAAAGACTTGTAAACTAACGCGATACAGCACATCCAAACAGTATGTCAAGCAACAAACCAACACAAGTTTTCTTTTCACGCCCTTTAACTGAAAAGGGCCAAACAGAAGAAGGGAGTTTGCTATGAACCACAGGTAGAGGAAAACGCAGAAGACAATGCTAGAAACTGTTCGCATCCATTGCACTCGGATGGGAATCTGGTTTCCTGATTGGAATTCACAGTCATGCGCAGTTTTATAAGAGATGTACGCAATCAGTGTATATAATGCACCGACAAAAGGAGCTGTCAATAGCGAAATTAAAGAACCAATGTACATTGATTTGCCAACTGATACAAGGAGAGATGGTCTAAGTTGTTTCCAAGCCATGGCTCCGCTTTCATCCTCCAGTTCCTCGTGTTCGTCTGTTTCTTCGTTTTCTGACAGTGAGCATGCGTTGACGACTTGGAATTCAAACCTTGGGTGAGACGGTATATAATCTCTAATTGTCGGTTGGTTAATGCTGTATTCTTGGTAAATAAGCTCATCGACAGGATAATGATACCATGTTCGATCTGTTCTTTCCAGAGGATGGTAGCCAAAACCTTCTTCAGCGAATTCAGTTCCTTCTGGGTTGTAGTGCTCTATGAAGCAGCGCGTGAAACTCACCACAAGGTGACCAAGGACTGCCATTAACGATGTGCTTGCACTCATATTACAATGATTACTCTCAGCCGCCTAAAAACCAAATTTTTGGATCGTGATAAAATCAAACGAAATCATCATGACGGCTTCGTCGTGGTAAAAGTGTGTAATTCTGCGAACCACGCTCGCCCACTCAGCTAGGGTTTGTGCATATTTTGAGCAATGTTTTCCACTTTTGTTGCATGGAAAGTGAAAACAGGTTTCCTATGACGTGAAATCGTGACGGGAGTGTCTGGAGTAGATTCGTCAAAGTACAAATTATTATCAAGAAAACTTAGAGAAGTGTTCACAGATAGCCGTGAGTAGTTATGTATGTGAGAGTTCTGGGAATTTTGCTCTTTAATCGAAATTAATCGAAGCGATCTTTATTTATAGATTTTGACTTTTGTGACTTTTAAAGGGCCTTCAGTTCCCTTAATTAGAAATCAGTGAAGCGGGTACTGCTAAGTAAATGCAAAACGGATGTCTCAAACAGAACACAGCTCTTGAATATTTTTCAGACTTTAAAATGTCAACAAATTTTTTAATTTTATCTTGATCTAACATTCCCCCAAAATCATCAAAAAGAGACTTTGTTGCTATTTGTGATGGGCTATAAAAAGAAACAACGCAAGCTACATTATCTCTAAAAGCTTTTGAAACAGATGTTAAATGCTGTGTTAATACCCATACTGATAGCCCGTTATGTCTACCAGAAAACGCTAAGTCTATAAACTTATTAGAACGCTTTTTAATGTCTTTTGATACAGCACAATCATCTAATATTATTAAGGTATTTGTACCAGAAAAAAAAAATACTCCACAGCAATCTAAAATGTTCTCGATCCCGTTTTCATCAGATGCGTTTGGGCTTAAAACTATAAATCTTTTGTCTCCCCTTGCGAAATTACGGTAGGTCTTATTGTCTTTATACGTTGGGCAAATTAGTACAATATAGTCAAACACGCATCTGAAATCACCTCTTAGTTGGCTTATCAAGTAACAAGTCTTTCCACAGTTGGTTGAGCCCGTGATTATGCAATGAAAAGGCACCTTATTCTTCAGTTCTTTCACCTATGTGTTATTACCTTAAACTCTTTAAATGTAATAAAAAAGACACTTGTGTGGGGAAAATTTCGGAATTATATTTCGGGAACAAGGGAACAAGGAGGGTTGTCCACGGGCTCATTTATAGAGTTCGTCGCGTGGATTACCCGGCCGCTGACTGATCTTTGCGGAGAAGGACTTACGACGATCTCATGGCTATCGAGGCTATCTGTAAACAGTTCTCCAAGTTTTCTTGATAATTACATGTATTTTGACGAATCTACTCCAGACACTCGCGTCACGATCGATTTCACATCATAAGAAACCTGTTTTTACTTTCCACTTGTCTACCCATGGCAAGTGATGCAATAAAAGTGGAAAACAGGGCTCATACATATGCACAAACACTAGTTGAGTGGCCGAGTGCGGATTGCAGAATTACACACTTTGCTCGCGACGAAGTCGTCATGATGATTTCGTTTCATTTTACCACGATCTAAAAGTTTGGTTTTTAGGCGGCTGAGAGTAATCATTGTAATATGAGTACAAGCACATTAATGGAAGTCCTTGGGCACCTTGTCGTGAGTTTCACACGCGACGTCACAAAGCAGTACAACCCGGACGAAACTGAATTCGCTGCAGAAGGTTTTGGCTACCATCCTCTGGAAAGGACAGGTCGAGAATGGTATCATTATCCTGTTGATGAGCTTATTTACCAAGAATATAGCATTAACGAACCGACAAGTAGAGATTATATAGCGTCTCAGCCGAGGTTTGAATTCACCGACGCAAGCTCACTGCCAGAAAACGAAGAGGCAGAAGAACACGACGAACACAAGGAGCTGGAAGATGAAAGCGGAGCCATGGCTTGGAAACAACTTAGACCGTCTCTCTTTGTTTCAGTTAGCAAATCATTGTATATTGGTTCTTTAATTTCGCTATTGACTGCTCCTTTTGTCGGTGCATTATATACACTGATTACGTATGTCACCCATAACACTGCGCATGACTGTGAATTCCAGCCAGGAAAGCAGATTCCCATCCAAGTGCAATGGATGCGAACAGTTTCTGACATTGCCCTCTCCGTTTTCCTCTACGTATGGTTCACAGCAAACTCCCTTCTTCTGTTTCGCCCTTTTCAGTTAAAGGGCGTAAAAAGAAAACTTGTGTTGATTTGTTGCTTGACATACTGTTTGGATGCGCTGTATCGCGTTAGTCTACAAGTCCTTGGCATTTCATTCTCTAAACTTTCGACTGCCCTGAAGATTCCCCTTATGTAATTTTTTTCACCAGTGTATGTTGGCAAGTATACTACCTGACAAATCACTTCAAGATGCCGCCTCAGTCAATAAAACAGAATCTGGCTTTCTTCTTTCAAATGACGGCACCCACTAGCTTTTCCTTCCTGTTGGCTTTGATCATTGCGTCTTTCATTTATCCAGAGTATAACGCTCAAAACGAAGACGGCAAACTGTTGATCGGACTTTTCACCCCTCTTATCGGAGTCGTTCTCAAGGTAATCTCGCGAATTTGCGTCCATGCAGCGAATGTGGAGCACCACCCATCCTGGACGGTCGTATGTACTTTTAGTGCCACTGTATTTTAACTTGGCGGTGATATTTCGAGTTTTGCAGGCAGATCTTCACAGTGTAGGATTCATTGCTGTTCTTGGATTAATCCACGGTGCTGTAGAAGTCGTGGAACTGAGCACCATGGTTGTGATTGATCATATTTGCCACGTGCTCTGGAAAAGGAAATCGGCGCCTTGGGGAAGTTTTCGTACTCCTCGCCGTGAGAGACTGTTGGCTGATATCGCTATCATGAGCATGTTATTTGAGTCGACTGCCATAGTGGCGGTCAATGGACTTCTGTATTCCTACCTATTAATTTACCTGCAGAATAACTCCCATTTGAAGTTACTGTCCTCATTTGCCATCCATACTTCAGTTCCTTTGGTTATCGAGTGGTTTTTCACCAGCCTGTCTCTAGCCGTCCAGACTCGCTATCAGAATCTGGCTGTCATGGCTGTTTGGCGAAGACAGTGGAAAAGATACGTGCTGGTGGCGATTGTAAATGTGTTCCCGATAGCTTTTTGGACTAGCTCCAGTCTCTTGCCAATTGTACATGGACGCTTAAATGAGGCGAACCAACCCTGCAAAATGCCGTTTACTTGAATTTCCTCGCCCATGCATCG
>BLFK01000386.1:2371799-2374299 GCA_014634185.1 Astreopora myriophthalma | reverse complement strand
CTTTCACGTGAAACTAACTCAAAAAAACCAAAAATTGCTCAGAACAGTGCTGTCGCTGACGTGACACTTTCATGGCCACGTCTCGCGCGTAATGCGAGTTTGGGCCGCCTATGTTGTCAATGGTAAAACCAAGTAAATCCAAGATATCCAAGAAAATTTTAGTTCCTGTGTTTCCATCTGTACTTTTGGAAAGAGCGGAGTTTGGTAAGGGGTAAATATACCACGTACACCTGTAAACAAATCTTGTTTGTCCTTTGCATCAAAACATACATTCTCATTTGTAGAACAGTGCAGAGTTTACAGTGCCAGTTTAACTTTATTATTTTCTTTTTGTTCTCAAACACGGCAATAAAATAATCCATTTTATAGCGATTAAATTTTACTGTGGGTAAGCTTATACCATTATATTTCTTTTCACTTTTACTTATCCTTTTATATTTATGTATTATGTTTGGTTTCAGTCATAAATTGGCAAAGGCAGACTTTCCTTTGAATGAGCTTCTAAAGGGAGTGATGCATCTGTTATGTCTTGGAGTTTGGGGGGATGGGGCAGTGGTTTTGAAAAAATATTGGGCAGCAATATAGCAGCTCTCACAAGGTGTCAAATCACTGGTTTGATTTCCATCCAGAGAACAATAAAACAAGCAACAGAAACAATACATCAAAAGTTAACTAACTTGAATGCTGTTCATACCAGTTTGGTTCTTTATGATGGAGACACATAATTGCTATGTGATTACACTTATATATTGTCGAGATATTTTTAGTTGCATTGTGTGACATTTAGTAAAGAAGAGAGTCTTGTGTTATGTGATCCTTTTTATGTGATCTCAACTTAGACAATAGAGCCAATTAATCAGTCAACATATCATCGCTGTGTAGGATTTAGGGTGTGTCACACGTCAGAGATAAACGAAAATCAACTAAGAAATATTATCCACTACTTCTATCAATAAATTGGGACGAGATCAGTTATCAATAGGAATAATAATAATAAAAAAAAGAACTGTGAAGTTTGCGAAGTACAGCTTGGTATTTTTGGCATTCACAACAATATGATTGTCAATTCATAATTTTAAGCAACATTCTCTTTGCCATTGCCATCTTCATTGCTAAAGCTCCCTCATGTTTAGTGTGCAGAGGTGAGCTTATTTGGAACCAACATTGGCTGACTGAAATTTGATGCTCCTGGCATTCAACCTAGATTGAAAAGTGGCTAGTAGAACAGGAACTGTTACTGGTAGAGAAGTACCAAGAACACAGAAATGCCAAAGCCAAACAAACAAACAAACAAACAAACAAACAAACAAACAAAAAAACACAGAAAAAACTGGTATGTTGGATTTTGCTCTGCATGGAGTCCTTGAGATCATTGGTAATTGTGTCCTTGAGAGGTCTCGCAGAGTCCTTGAATTCTGGGTGCAAAAAGTGGTAGGAACCCTGTGTTACTGTAAGCAGAAGCCATACATGTTTTGATAAGGCTTCCAAGGAAGTTCTAGTTAGCAACCGGTTTGCTAGGGAATCTATTGTAGTGTAAAAGTGGAAGCAGAAAGTTAACTGTTGATTCTGATCAGCCGAATGAGATCTGGGAATGCTATGCTTTCAAAAGTCTTTGATTCTTGAAGATGAAAAATTTCATGAGCTATCTGGACCAGCGATTTCAACTTGTAGAAAGTCCCCTAAGGGGATTTACACTTTTGTGTGCAAGTAAGCAATGTTGCTCCTTTCCAGCTTACCCCATATTGCAAGTGTCACACTGGATATAATACACGTAGTTCCGAGTGTTCTTTTGAAATGACAGATATGTGAGACATCTTCAGTGTAATTTGCTTGACCAATGATGTGAGCGTGCATGGGTGTGCATAAATTAACACATTTGATGGGTTATGTAACAGGATACAGATTCCTGCAAGGAACCAGAGTAAAATGTTGGTAAAACGGTAAAAACCTCAGAAAAACTTTTTTTGGGTCCTGAATCAGGGTATTTATCAAAACCGTGAAACCGAGTTTATCCCAGCATGGGCATAATTTTTTGCTACAAAGTATAGTTGGTTGCTTCCCAGAAAAGCTGGAACGTGGGCTTTATTGCATTGCCTCTCTTCCTGAGTGACTGATTAGGGAGCATTAGCAATAAGGACTGCAGTGGCAGCAAGAAAATCATAAAACAATAGGTTTTATGAGCATAAACAGTTGGCCTGCACACCCTGCATGTGTGCTAATGCTGTCCTCTGCAAAACAACATCGTTAAATGACCAAAATCAGCAGCTTGGGGAGAACATAAGCTCTTTCTAAACTGGAAGGCTATTCATACCACTTTCATTCTTAAATAACAGTCACACTTTTCATGTATAGAAAGAGTTGGAATAATGGCAAAGTCATTATAATTACGTGAATTTCCTATTTTGCCTATTTTTGTTGCTAGAGCTCCCTAATAGCAAGTGGAGGAGGCAGCTGAAATTCAGACTATTGTTGTCTGTATGCCCCCCCCCCCTCCTCCCCC
>BLFK01000386.1:2346043-2360105 GCA_014634185.1 Astreopora myriophthalma | reverse complement strand
CCCCCCCCCCCCCCTCCTGCCCCAGCATGGAGTTTGGTACAAAAAAACTGAATCGCCCAAAATCACTACACCGGTCTCCTTTATGGCCAGTTTACATGCAAGGATTTGTTGGTGTAATTTGTCAGCCTTACAGTATCGAGATGGGATTCATAAAAATTGGCCCAATTCAATTTCAAAAGGAGCTGCCACATCAATCAAAATCAGTTTATAGAATCATACATGTGTGTCAAAATGCATGTACTGTTTACATCCAGATACTTTGGGATATATAGATGACCACTAGCCTAATGTCCAAGTGTTTTACTGTCATTTTGTTGATGATAAATTACAGAGCTCGTGCACATATCGATAGCAATAAAATTTCCATTCTGATTTTTAGATATTGCCTCATGGAAAGCAGATATCCCAGGCAAAGTCTCTTTCATTAAGCACTCACTGAGTTGCAGCCAGTTCCCAGAATGCAGCAGAAATGTCATTCTTATGTTAGAGAAGTACTTCAAGGCATATGCACTGGAAACTCCTCCAAACCCTGGCCTTTATTTGTCAGCATTTCTTGATGATGTGATTGACTTGTACATATTTCACATCAAAGGATCAGGAGCAACAGTTCTTTCAGCCATCCAGGAACTCCAGCTTTTAGAAGTAATTTGTTCTTGTTTTCAAGATCAGCCATCTGACATTGTAAGATGTGGAGTGTTCTATTTATTGTTTGGAATTTCCAGTCAAGACATCAAAGATGGCAAGGTAAAACCATGTTTTCCTTTTCAGCAGCTACAGTACTTGCTTTGGTTTTGGCTGGGTTGTGCTTGATAATTTGCCAGCAAATTTTACGCTGCTTTCAGTACAACAATCAAAATAAAGCAAAAACTCTGGGCTAAAATGCCCAAAGGAGAGTGGGGAGATTGGCTATTAATATTCATGAGGAGAGTTGCCATTTTGCAAAACTGCACAGTATTAAATTGCACCATACATGTACGTAGTAGTGGAGTGAACGATATGTATCTCAAGTTGTAGACAGGAAATGACAAAAGTATTTACGGTAATAAGACAAAAAACAAAGGGAAAAAAATGGCTTCTTTTTATCTGAAAGATACTGCTGTCTTTTTTTTGCATACAGCAGAGAACAATTTACCCCATCATTTAAGTGCCATTGGCTGGGCAGAAATTGGCCAGTATGTTGCAGTCATTTTTGCCCTGAGCTCTTCATATTTAACTGTGGCATCGATTCCACTAGAGCTGGTTGCCCCAGAGCCTAATACTGTTTTAGAGGTTGTTGGTCATTTTTTGTGAGAGATATGTTGGGATAATTTCTAGTCTTTGTGCACTGTACAAGTCCTCATTAGATTTTTCTTGTTACAGCATCCAGGATTTGTAATTCAATTACCACCTCAGCCGTGAAATGATGACAGAAGTAGCTGGGAAAAACAGTGAATGGTGTTGCTGGTCTCACAAAGGGTATAACTCTGGGTAGTGTTTTTTTTTTGGGGGGGGGGGATGGTGGGGGACCCTGACCCTTGGCTCTCGGTTAGAGCCCTGATTAGAACTGTGCTAATAATACTTTTATTTTTCAACTTTAGGCTGAGCGGAAAGTTGAAATTCTCACAAAGCTGGTCTCTATGGCTGTAGCACTGCATTGTGATCATTTGTTGGAATCCATGGCTGTTTGGATGCAGGTTTGCCATCCATTGTATACGGCTTGTACCAAAAAATCAGTCTCAATGCCATAATGCATAATTTACTTTTTCTTGTTGAGATTTTTCTTTTGATGGGCTGAACACCAAAAGGTGCACCCATGGCCGAGCTAGTGAGAGGCATGGATTGGGTGGATTCCTGAGCTGAGATCACAAACTGCTTTGCTTCCCTGTTTTCAAAGAGTTTCTGCATCAAAAAGTAGTCTGTGATGTTATCTCAGCAACAGACCCATGCTTCTGACTAGCTCAGCTACGGGACAAGCAGCTGACAATTTTGCCAAATTTTATGGCACATCAATAAACATGAAATGTTGAAAAAACTTCAAGATGTTTGCTATAGCTGAAGAGATCAAGGAAGTTAACCAAATACAGTTGAGCTTGGTTGCACTGTAGAGCAGTTTTCAAATGAGTCTCTAAAATAATGACACAATTGGTTTGGTTTTTATTTTGGTTTGTTAATTGATTGGATCAAGAGACAAACCTTAATGAGTGCGGTGAAATCTGTTTTGGAGTCAGTACAATTTAGCAAACCTCATTAGTAGTAGTGGTGGTGGTGGTAGTTTTTACCTAATAGATATGAACCTCCTGCCCGGCAAATAACAGATATGTCTTTCCTACCACTCAGAACTTTGACAACTAAAATAAAATGGGTGTGTAAATAAATTAGTGCTCAAAATCCCTGCTGAAGAGTTTTACTTTGTTTTGTTTTGTTTTGTTTTTGTTTTTTTTTTTCAGAGGCACCATCACAGACCTGGTATTGTGTTGGAAGTGACATCATCTATCATTGAAGATTTCACCTGCCTTGTTCCTGCATCACTACCTTTCCTTCAAACGCTTGCTTCTCACTCCCCACTGATGGCATGTCAGTTGATGATCGCTCTCATCAGTTTGTATCCCGTTGTCACAGACAACAAGCAAAAAGGTGCACTAGGAAACAATCGGCATGCTTTATTGTCAGCGTTTAAGTCAGGCAGTAAATTTATGCCTGAATTCCTGGAATTTGATTTAAAACGTGTTTGTGAAGTACCGCGAATGGTTTTCTTCCCGGGCACTGAAAAAAATCACCCCGTATAACACTTCATGGCACAATGGGACTCCCTAGTCTACCTATTTTACACTTAGATCCTGAATGACAACCAATAAGCCCAAAACTTTGGGTGCATTCTTTTGGAAGTATTCTGTAATAGAGTACATCGAATGTTAAGTTTACCTGTTCCTTTGGGGCATATGCCCTGTTTTCGAAATTAACGGAGTATCAAATAGGCGTGTACCAGCAGCACATGGGGATCCTATATGTTGGATAGGGAAGTGAAATAGATATCAGTGGAAAAAGCAAATGATGCCCATAGTGGGAATCAGGAACGGAATGACATTGGTTTATTCTTCCCCTGATACGAATCTACCTTTTGATCAATCTTTCTGTGTTTGAATGAAGCAAGAAAAAAAAAAACAAAAAAAAAAACAAAAAAACAAAAAAACAAAAAAACAAAACAAAAAGCAAAAACAAAAACAAAAAAACAACAAAAAAACCATTCTGTTCCTGTTTGTACTGGTAATCACATGATTTCGAGTGCAATTTGGAATAAATAAGCACAAGTAATTTTTTCAAAGACTACAAAAAATTGTACGAGCCCGTAGAGCGAGTGCAATTTGTAGTCTTTGAAAAATTTACGAGTGCTTATTTATTCCAAATTGCACTCGAAATCATTTGCTTACTTGTTAATAATATACATGCAAAAAATTTAATTTCAACTCTCTGCGCTCAATTTCAACTTTTTGCCCTCAATTTCAACTTGTTGCACTCAATTTCAACTTTTTGCACTCAATTTCAACTTTCTACACTGTTTGGGATTAATTGACATCCTCTCAGCCAATCAGCATGGTGAAATTTTTGCATGTATATTATTAACTTGCGAACCGAAAGCAAAAGATTGTGCACGGTCAGGGTTACTTCAACATCGATATTGCGACAGCACAGTTCTGGCTTTAAACGTTTTCAGGGTTTCATAACCGGCTCCTCTATAAACTACTGTATGCACAGGCCGCGGGCACCTAACAATTTGTCTGCGAATAATTTAAATGATGAGCATCTACGGAAGGGAATCCACACGTTGTCAGACTTGAGAATGAAAGAGAAACCCTGTAGCTCTCAATGAAACTAGGGGTCTGGTAGAGCTACAGGATTACTTGAATGGAAAGCCCTTACTGCGGTAAAACGATACTCTAAGCAAGACAACACTGAGAAGACGTGGAAGTCTTGTTGTATAACAGTGTATAAACACGGTTTCCACCAGAAAGAGTAGTGTTTTACGCAGTGTTTCGTGTTCTAGGCAACAGATCTTCAGCCAGCTCTAACCTGCCTCCGTCAACTCTTCTGAAAGTGGTGTCTTCATGGATCAGCAAAACTCCTGATTTGTGTTTAATATCTTGCCCTTCCACTTTATTGACAGCAGGCCGCCTGCGTGGCTCAATATCACCGCCTGAGTCCACCCCACTCCCTCCGGGTCCTTTACTGGGCCTCTTGCGCTGGGTGGTTCTAATGCCACTTGCTAGCGACTTTGCCGCCAGCGACAGGCACACACAGCACGAAACAAGGCTATTGTACTCTCAGCTCCACTTAGCGATAATTCAATCTTTCTTATCGGCCAGTAAGAACGAGGAAAATCCTCAAGATGAAATGGAATTGGAACCAGGAGAAGTGATGGACGAATCGGACTCCCGTCATCTCATCAAGGGAAGAGATTTGAAAGAATTGAGCCGGGATATGATCAAATTAATTGACAAGTTTAGAACAGTGCAGCTCAACCGCGCCATCATCGATCAACAAGTTCAGCTTTCTCTGGATAGATTTGCGCAAACTCTGCAAGTTGCTATAGCAAGTGGCTGCCTTTCTGCTGGCAAAGGTAAGCTTGTGTGGTGATGACAAAGCCAATACGAGTAGGCTCCATTGGCGCTGCTGGGCCCCGTTTCTTGAAAGCCCCGACTGGGAACTGGGAAAACTTTGCATTAGCCTATTACTTTCGGCACTCAACTGAAAACCGTCACGAGTCTTGTTGTGGTAACTAATTTATTTTGTCAATGCAGTGAATACCAAATCCCATGCAGTTACTAGTTCTTGTAGCAGACCTGGGAACGCCTTATCTTTATGGTAATTAGACCACCACGGGCTTGTTCTTGTGTCCTCTTCTAACTAGCCAAACTGGGATTAATACTACAAAATACCCAAACCCTCTAGGGTGTATTAGTCGCCATGTAAATGAGAAAGCTTACGAATTCCCATTCGCACATACTGACTGCTACAAAATTTTGCATGCTTTCCTAGAACATTGAGAGAGTGGAACGTTTTACCCGCTGAAGGGGTTGATGCCCCTTCCTCTACTGCATTTGTAGACTACCTTTAAACTGATCGTTTTATTTATTTGAAAGATATAATTATGCATCTTCAAATGGGAACTCAGAAAGAATCCGAGTCCCGGATGGGATTCGAACCCACGACCCTCCGAGATCTAGTACGGATGATCTAACCACTGAGCTGTGTTATCGCCGATATGTCTTAATGTGACTGCGCGATGTAGTTAAGAGTCGTATATGGTTATTGAAAATTGGACTATATGACTGCGTGATGCAGTCGTATACTATTGCCACATTTCACCCGTGCTCGCAACATAGTCTCCAGTAGCTCAGTGGTTAGAGCATCCGTATTAGATCTTGGAGGGTCGTGGGTTCGAATCCCATCTGTGGCTGGGATTTTTTCCGAGTTCCCATTTGAAGATGCGTAATATCTTTCATGTATTTCTCACGTTACTCGCTTGGGTGAGTTATTTATTTATTGTTTATTTGTTACTGTCCGCCGACTGATTTGCAAGAATCATTTTTTGATGGAGGCAAATTATTGGTAGATAGAACTAGTGTATACTAATATTTGTGTTTGCTTTTGCAGATGAATTGCTTTCCTTGTGTAAGCTTTTACCAGCGAACAGGTTCGTATTCTTTACTCATGAATTCAAAGGGCTTGAATTGACGGATTTTAATTAGCTGCCATTTTTAGAAAGGCCTGCCCAAACAGGAAATGTTTGGCGCTAAAACTTGTTAACAACTTGTTGGGTGACCAAATATTCGAGTCTTTCCGTTTGTCCAGCTTGTTTTGTGTTGTTTAAACATGTTTTATGGTATTGTACAGTGTATATTGGGTAAGATTTGATGGCCAAAATCTGGACGTCACTATCGATTCATACGCGCGCATTTAAAAATCTCAAAGAGCTTACATTTAATAACTCAAATCAAAGCTGATTGCTAAAAAGACACGTTCTTTCATGTTAGGTTGCTCACCACAGTTATAGGAAGCCTGGAAACCAGCCAGTGATTGTTAAAACCTGTGTACAGTCATTTACAGTGGGCGCATTTTTTTTTGGGGGGGGGGGGGGGGGNNGGGGGGGGGGGGAGTATTCCGGAGTTGGACTACGCGGTATATACTGTGATCGCGTTCTTTTGGTACCTATTGGCGGAAAAGCAGTCTGTTTATTCTGCTCTTTCTCCTTTGCTCCCGCCCCAATCCCTTCGCGGCTCGTTTTCGAGGCTTCGCCGCTTGTTCGTTCGCTCTGACAAAACCGCCATCTACGCAGGCTAATTTATTCCCCCGACAGCAGAATGAACGGAATGAAGAGACTATGCTCTTGTCTGCTGAGCATTAATTTACTTGCTTCGCAAAGATTCTTGGGACTGAAACTTTGACCGCGAGGTACTTTGTCACGTTGTCATCAACAAATTACTCATCTTTCGACTCAACAATACAACACTGGCAACGTCGAACGCTGAAGTTCGCTGATGAAACCGTGAGGGTATTTTGTTGAGCCTTTGCGCGCCGCCGGCGTTCATGGAATTTGAATTCGGGTATCCGTAGGCAATGAACCATCCGTCATTTTCACCCTACTTTGTATGGGCCTGGACTTCTGCGGGGAGAATTATAGTTATCACTTCTAATGACCACAACGAAAGAACTTTCAAGCCGAAAATGCCAAGCACTGTTTCAGAATGAACGAGAAGGTGTACCTATCGCCTTTCATTCACCGCTCGTTCGTTCGTTTGTTCGTTCGTTTGTTCGTTCTTTCGTTTGTTGTTTTTGTTGTTGTTGCTGGGAACGGCGAAAAACCATACAAATCCATTTGAATCTGAACGTTTAATGAAATATCCTTGCACGAGTGGCGGTTAAAAAGACTCACAGTGCTGTTACATAGCCATTAACTTAGATCGTCTCGACAAAACAGAAAAACTCAACTAAACCTGTTAGTTAACACTGAGGTTTAAACTCGGTGGCCCTCGTGGTCACCGTTCGAAGAGCGCCACCTGCGCGCATGCCTGACACTTAATAATACTTAACAGGGAACGCAGCTGGGCCACACGAAACCCAGCAGTAACATTTTTATTTTTGGAGGTTATTGTTTGGTACCCCCAACACAACATGACTTTATGGAGCCGATGCGTTTCTGCCCTCGTGACTCAACATTTCATTTCGATTTGCTTCTTGCTTTCCTTTAAGGGAAAACAAAAAGGAAAAGATACAGTACGTAAGCCACTCGCTCCCCCTCCCCTCTCTTGCCATCCTCGCAGCATGCTGAAACCTACAGCCCTGCAATAATGCCGAGCTATCGATCATTTCAAACCACGATGTGCTGCTGACGAATATCTCTTATGACACTGAAATAGATGCGTTTCGCATTCAGCATTGGACAATACGCGGACATTACTTTGAATTCGAATTCAGTTTAACCGAGGTTTGAACCCTGGACGCCTTTCCCTAGGAGCTTCCTTTCAGTTTCCTGCGTGACCGGAAATCGAGAAAACATCAATTGATTTGCGAAATGGTAGCAGACATGAAATAATTTTCAAGTAGAAACACACAGTTTTAAGTTTGCAAAACATGTTTTGGATGACCAACATCCATCGTCAGTTGCGAATACAAATGAACCGCTAGTCGGTGTGATATAAAGGATAGCTGAAAAGGAAATATGAATACTAAATAACGTGAATATAGGGCACTAGAAAATACAATGAAAGAAAAACAATGACAATTACAAATCAATTGATTTGTAATTGTCATTTTTAAGTTTGTCCTCGTGATTGTGCATAAACTCATGCGAATTCTTTTGGGTCTATTATGTTGATTCCTAATCTGGTTCAGGATTAAACGAAATACTGGAATGAGGTTTTCTAAAGTGACTTGTATGGTTATTGCGGAGTGAGGATCTTGAAACGAATGCTCGGAGTATTGAGAAGCCGAGAAGCAACCAGTCGGTGTCCTTGCCTTGGGTGGCCGGGGTACTCCCTATATAGGTATGTGCCGCCCCAAAGGGTATTGTTTTATGGTCTCTTTGATCTGAAAACGGGTATAGTTTTTGAGCGTTGTCGCAGCCGTCTTAAATCGGGTACAATTTACAAGGGACCCGCGAGAGCGTGTAAACGTATTCGTCTTCTCGACTCCAATTGACTAATGGAGAAAGAAAAGTAACCAAATCACTCGAGCTAAACTTTGGGGTGAATTTTCTTAATTCTTGACTTTGGCACTACTCAGTTCCACTTGGATGCGGTAACGGATTTGCAAACCAAGTGCAACTTTCAGAATCCAGGTCTGAAAATGGGTATTGGATTTTACAGGCCAAGTCTGGAATCGGTTGGGTAAAATTGCATGTTTTGGCCTGATAAAGGGTCAGGATTTGAGGGACCGGGTGGCACATCCCTGTCAAGAATTCCGAGGGGTACCCCCTGGGGTAACCTTGCACGATTTTCGCGACAAAATCATCAAAACGCGTATTTTGTGTATTCGGAGTAAACCATACTCTGTTGATTCTGTTCATGCTGCTATCGAGAGCAGGATAAGTAGGATGCATTCTGTTCATTCCGGTCGAAAGCGGAATAAGTTCCAAAACAATGCGTCTTCAGAAAACGTTTTCACTCACTTTCACAATCGTGCGGAGGGCATCATCTTGAAGAAGTAATAAATTTACGGTTATTTTTGTTATTTGTTATCTGCGGTTTAATGCTATACGTTATTATTCAGGAACTTTGAAAATGACGTCCATAATCATTATTTGGCCGCGCAAACAAGATACTGGTCCATAACTGAAGATATTAGTTTTCTGAAATTAGAAGAATTTAGTAGACGATACTTTTGTCGGTTTGTGTTGATGATGTCCCATTAATCCTGTCACAGTCATTAGGATGTAAATAGCCATTTATTCATTCCACTTTGTTAATCATTGTTTTATGCCCCGACCCCAGTAACAACCGGCACAGCTTTAACATTTTTGTCGGGGAACAGGCTGGTGCATAGGTGGTTTTCACGTGACGTCATGTCCACCATGTTGGTGGACGAAAACAACAGATCTCTCGTTGGCTTTCTTTGTTCGTCCACCAGCAGTTGTACATTTCACCATTGTGATC
Organism: Astreopora myriophthalma; assembly: GCA_014634185.1. NCBI lineage: Eukaryota > Metazoa > Cnidaria > Anthozoa > Scleractinia > Acroporidae > Astreopora > Astreopora myriophthalma. The sequence continues at coordinate 2,350,977 of BLFK01000386.1, read as the reverse complement.
CCTACCCCTAGAGATTGGTTGCAAACGACCTATACACAGTTGAATAGAAACTGAATGTTGTTTACCTTTGTTACCGTGATTTTAGCATTTCATGTTTTGAACTTAATCGGAAACTTAAAAACAGACCACAGCACCTTGTGCTTTACATACGATATCTCTATAACAAGCTTTAGCAACGGGACCGCCACAAAACAAGAGGGTAAATTAGTAAAAACAATCGTTCTGCACGCTGTGCACGTGCGTTTTACATTTTGATACATTTCTAGTTTCATCGAAAAGCGAAAGGAGACCCGCGAAATGGTTACAAAGAAGAAAATTAACATCTCTCAAGTTTGTATCTCCGGATCGGTTTCGGTTTCGGTTTCGGTTTCCGAGGCACTGATTATAAATTTCCTGGCTTTACACTTTGCTTATCGGTCACATGCCGACATTTCATTTCACGATTTCGTTTCATTTTAACGCGATCTAAGACATAGCGAAGTTGAATTGAAATCTGGTTGTTTATAGACGGTTGAAAGTAATCTGTGTAACATGAGTGCAAGCACATTAATGGAAGTCTTTGGGCACCTAGTGGTGAGTTTCACGCGCAACGTTACTGATCAGTATAACCCAGAAGAAACTGAATTCGCTGTATGGGGTTTTGGCTATCATCCTCTGGAAAGCACAGGTCGAGAATGGTATCATTATCCTGTTGATGAGCTTATTTACCAAGAATACAGCATTAACGAACCGACAACTAGAGATTATATAGCGTCTCAGCGGAGGTTTTTATTCCGATTTACCAACGCATGCTCACTGCCAGAAAACGAAGAAGCAGACGAACACGACGAACACGAGCAGCTGGATGATGAAGGCGAAGCCATGGCTTGGAAACAACTTAGACCATCCCTCCTTGTATCAGTTGGCAAATCAATGTACATTGGTTCTTTAATTTCGCTATTGACTGCTCCTTTTGTCGGTGCATTATATACACTGATTGCGTACATCGCCTATAAAACTGCGCGGGACTGTGAATTCCAACCAGGAAACCAGATTCCCATCCGAGTGCAATGGATGCGAACAGTTTCTGACATTGTCTTCTGCGTTTTCCTCTATGTGTGGTTCATAGCAAACTGCCTTCTTTTGTTTCGCCCTTTTCAGTTAAAAGGCGTGAAAAGAAAACTTGTGTTGGTTTGTTGCTTGACATATTGTTTGGATGCACTGTATCGCGTTAGTCTACAAGTCCTTGGCATTTCATTCTCTAAACTTTCGACTGCCCTGAAGAATCCCCTTTTTGTGATTTTTTTCACTAGTGTATGTTGCCAAGTATTCTACCTGACCAATCACTCAGTTAAGATGTCGCAGCAGTCAATAAAACGGAGTCTGGCTTTCTTCTTTCAAATGACGACCCCCGGTTGCTTTTCCTTCCTGTTGACTGTGACCCTTGCGTCTTTCATTTATCCAGAGTATAACGCTCAAAGCGAAGAAGGCAAACTGTTGATCGCACTCTTCAGCCCTCTTATCGGAGTTGTTGTCAAGGTAATCTCGCGAATTTGCGTCCAGCGAATGTGGAACACCACCCATCCTGGACGGTCGTATGTACTATTGGTGCCAGTGTATTGTGGCTCGGCTGTGATATTTCGAGCTTTGCAGGCGGATCTTGACAGCGTAGAATCCATTGCTATTCTTGGAATAATCCACGGTGCTGTAGAAGTCGTGGAACGAAGCACCATGTGATTGATCATATTTGTCACGTGCTTTGGAAAAGGAAATCGGCGCCTTGGGGAAGTTTTCGCACTCCTCGCCGTGAGAGACTAATGGCTGATATCGCTATCATGAGCATGCTGTTTGAGTCGATTGCCATAATGGCGGTCAATGGATTTCTGTATTCCTACCAATTAATTTACCTGCAAAATAACTCCCCTTTGAAGTTACTGTCCTCATTTGCCATTCGTACCTCATTTCCTTTGGTGATCGAGTGGTTTTTCACCAGCCTGTCTCTTGCCATCGAGACTCGCTATCAGAATATGGCCGTCATGGCTGTTTGGCGAAAACAGTGGAAAAGATACGTGTTGGTGGCGATTGTAAATGTGTTGCCGATGGCTATTTGGACTAGCACCAATCTCTTGCCAATTGTACATGGACGCTTTCACGAGGCGAACCAACCCTGCAAAATGCCGTTTACTTGAATTTCCTCGCGCATGCACTGAGAGTTTCAGCATATGTAGTTTCTGATAGACGTACCATTTCCAATACAATGTGCTTTGATTGCTCCAACCGTAGGCGGGGACAAGTCATTGCAGCCGTTCGTAATTGTCAAGAGTAGGACGCCTGCAGCGCAAGCCCAATAGGGAGTTGGGGGCGTAGTGTCCGTTGGAGCCGGCAGAACAGGCGTTCTTTTTTTCGTTCTTCAGGCTAGCGGAGGCAATTGCAGGGTGAGCGCGGGGCGCGATTCACGAAGGGAGGAGCGACAAAAAGAAATAACGCATGTACGTAAACTACCTTTTGTGCTGTCTTGTCCCCATATGCAACCCCAATGCGGCAACCAATAAAAGCTAACCAACCGATTAACTAACGACGTCAATCGGGAGTATTTAAAGTTTCTCACGAAATCTGAGATGCGTTGGCTTCATCAACAAAGAGAAGCCAACTTGAAGTTTTTCAGTTTGTTCAACGAATCTTTGCTCTGTGAGGTCTCAGCAATCGGTCGAGGCAAAAGTCTTTCAAGTATGACGGAATCGAGGTTCGGAGGCCTGTCCGGAATAAGAAGTTAGACTTCTTGATCTTTGTTTGGACAATTTCGAAAGAGTCCATGTTATTCAAATTTAAAAGGAGGTCACTGATGTGGATTACACCCGACAGAAAGAAGTTCTTGTAAAAACGGGACTACCGTCAATACGAAGATCTTGGTTATTCCAAACAATACTTTTCGAGTCCTTTGAGGTGGCAACTGAAAATCTTCACGAAAGTCCGACCACCATTGGACAAGTTGATTGTAGAATAGACAAGGAATTGCGGCGTCAGAGGTGCCACAATTAGAATTAAATAAAAATAGACCTCCAAACTTTGCCAAGAAGTAAGAAAGGTACAATTTCCAGGGACCTTTATTGGGTTTAAAAACCTTTGAGGCCAGGCCAAGCGTAGCGATCTCATCCCGGCGCCAAACACTCAAGGTCAACCATCTTTAAGCCGCCCTTGTCATAATCGCCAATTGTGGAAAGTCGTATTACCTTGTCTTTTCCATTCCATAAGAAATTACGGAGTGTACGTTTTATTTCTTGGTTTCTTAATAATCCTAACATCCTAAATTTAGAAACCAACTTAAACAGAGAATTAGAAAAGGTAAGCCAGTGGTTATATGCTAACAAATTGTCTCTGAACATTGAAAAAACCAGCTTTGTGGTATTTCATTCTCCACAAAGAAAAATAGCTCATAATTTGAATCTTAGTATCTCCAATATGTCTGTGAAATCTGATAATCAAGTTAAATATTTAGGACTCATTTTTGATTCCAATTTGAACTGGAAGCCATACTTACACGAATTGAGCAAGAAGGTTTCAAGAGGTATTGGAGTACTATCTAAAATTAGATATTATGTAAATAGAAACATTTTACATCAATTATATTATTCAATTATCTACCCCTTCCTCACCTATGGTCTATTAATTTGGGGCAATACTTATAGTACCACTCTTAAACCCTTAATAACTCTTCAAAAGAGAGCTATACGTACTATAACGTTTTCAAAGCCAGATGAACACTCTGAACCTCTTTTTAAGGAATTAGAGATCCTTAAATTAACTGATCTTGTTACCCTACACAATGCACTCCTGATGTATCATTATTACTACAATCTTCTGCCCTCTTCTTTCGAAAATTTCTTTCAAACAGTTGCATCTGTACACTCATACAACACCAGGCTTGCTTCTAAATCAACCTATTACATCAATACCATCAAAACAAACTATGGTAAATTCAACATTCGCTTTGCAGCTGTAAAAGTTTGGAATCACCTTGATGAAAGCATCAAACACCTCCCCCTTAAGAAATTTAAAGACAAAGTTAAGCAAAACATCTTACAGTCTTACTGTTCATGAGTTTTCAACTGGTATTCGTTTGTTTATTTATTTATTTATTCATTTATCTTTTTATTTATTTATTTATTCTTTTCGTCTCTTTGCATTGACTAGTCTTTGATTTGCTCAAGCTTTAGTGCCAACCTAACTTCTATATTTACATATTACTTAGTTTTACTCAGCTCGATTAGCTTTTTAGTTATCCTGAGTAACAATTACCCTTTTTTGTATTGATTTCTTATATTGTAAAAACTTTTTTGTTAATTTGGTAATAAAGCTTGTTGTTATTGTTGTTATTTCTTTCATCAAGAACTGGCATCACAGAACAAATTTTAACAAATTTCGGTATGATTAAGGATTTAAGAACTGTAACTCTGTCGTAAAGGGATATACTCCTACAAGACCACAGATCAAAAGTTTTTTGACTTTATCAATATTTGCAATGAAATTGTTTTCTCCTAAAGCCTTGATGGGCTCAGATGGGATAGCTTCTGCATGTGCCACAGCAGCGGTGACGTAAAACAAAAGGAACAAAACAAAGAAAACGAAACAACTTCAACTAAAGACTAATCCCAAGAGAACAAAATACAATGCTTTGCTGTAGACGCAGAAAGACCCTCAGATGGCCATTTAACACCAAGAGGTTGATCCGTAGTCTTTCTCAAAGCTGTGATTCACGTACCTTCTGTTTTATCATAGTTAATCGCCAGGCCTGATAACAAATTGAGGGTATCTAGTAAATGGAAAAGTACTCGTGCCGAGATTATATCCGTAAGGGTTGCAGTTGTATCATCTGCATGTTGCAGCAGCTGTTTCTTGATTATCCATAGAGATACTAATACAAAGGGATTGGACTTGGAGTTGACCCCCCCCCCCCC
>BLFK01000386.1:2342130-2344630 GCA_014634185.1 Astreopora myriophthalma | reverse complement strand
ATCCTGTTGATGAACTTATTTATCAAGAATACAGCATTAACAAACCGACAGGTAGAGATTATATAGCGTCTCAGCCGAGGTTTAAATTCACCGACGCATGCTCACTGCCAGAAAACGAAGAGGCAGACGAACACGACGAACACAAGGAGCTGGAGGATGAAAGCGGAGCCATGGCTTGGAAACAACTTAGATCATCTCTCCCTGTATCAGTTGGCAAATCAATGTACATTGGATCTTTAATTTCGCTGTTGACTGCTCCTTTTGTCGGTGCATTATATACACTGATTGCGTACATCGCCTATAAAACTGCGCGGGAATGTGAATTCCAACCAGGAAACCAGATTCCCATCCGAGTGCAATGGAGACGAACAATTTCTGACATTGTCTTCTGCGTTTTCCTCTACGTTTGGTTCATAGCAAACTGCCTTCTTTTGTTTCGCCCTTTTCAGTTAAAGGGCGTGAAAAGAAAACTTGTGCTGGTTTCTTCCTTGACATACTGTTTGGATGCACTGTATCGCGTTAGTCTACAAGTCTTTGGCATTTCATTTTCTAAGCTCTCGACTGCTCTGAAGATTCCCCTTAATGTGATTTTCTTCACTAGTGTATGTTGGCAAGTATTCTACATGACAAATCACTTTAAGATGCCGCAGCAGTCAATGAAACGAAGTCTGGCTTTCTTCTTTCAAATCACGGCACCCAGTGGCCTTTCTTTCCTGTTGGCTTGGATCATTGCGTCTTTCATTTATCCAGAGTATAACGCTCAAAACGAAGAAGGCAAACTGTTGATCGCACTCTTCAGCCCTCTTATCGGAGTTGTTGTCAAGGTAATCTCGCGAATTTGCGTCCAGCGAATGTGGAACACCACCCATCCTGGACGGTCGTATGTACTATTGGTGCCAGTGTATTGTGGCTCGGCTGTGATATTTCGAGTTTTGCAGGCGGATCTTCACAGCGTAGAATCCATTGCTATTCTTGGAATAATCCACGGTGCTGTAGAAGTCGTGGAACGAAGCATCATGGTTGTGATTGATCATATTTGTCACGTGCTTTGGAAAAGGAAATCGGCGCCTTGGGGAAGTTTTCGCACTCCTCGCCGTGAGAGACTAATGGCTGATATCGCTATCATGAGCATGCTGTTTGAGTCGATTGCCATAGTGGCTGTCAATGGACTTCTGTATTCCTACCAATTAATTTACCTGCAAAATAACTCCCTTTTGAAGTTTGCCATTCATACCTCAGTTCCTTTGGTGATCGAGTGGTTTTTCACCAGCCTGTCTCTTGCCATCGAGACTCGCTATCAGAATATGGCCGTCATGGCTGTTTGGCGAAAACAGTGGAAAAGATACGTGTTGGTGGCGATTGTAAATGTGTTGCCGATGGCTATTTGGACTAGCACCAATCTCTTGCCAATTGTACATGGACGCTTTCACGAGGCGAACCAACCCTGCAAAATGCCGTTTACTTGAATTTCCTCGCGCATGCACTGAGAGTTTCAGCATATATAGTTTCTGATAGACGTACCATTTCCAATACAATGTGCTTTGATTGCTCCAACCGTAGGCGGGGACAAGTCATTGCAGCCGTTCGTAATTGTCAAGAGTAGGACGCCTGCAGCGCAAGCCTGTTATTAGGGAGCTTAAGCAACGACGACGTCGACGACAACGAGAACGCCACAGAACAATAGGCTTAATGAGCAAAAACAATGGCTCCGCACGCTCTGCACGTGCGTTTTACATTTTGGTACATTTCTTTGCCGTTCTCGGCGAAACAACGTCTTGAAATGACCACATTTGAAGTTTTGTGTAGGACGTGAGTGCAAGACGATTTTCAATTCTTTGTGTTAACATTAACGGCGTTGATACCAATTCTGTTCCTGAACAGTTAGTAATTGTTTTACACACGGAAAGAGTTGGAGTAAGCTTGAAGTGATTACAAAACGCCCATTTATGTTTTTCACATGACGCTTTCGTAGCCGTCGTCGTCGTCCATGCTTAAGCTCCCTAATAGGGAGTTTGGGGCGTAGTGTCCGTTGGAGCCGGCAGAACAGGTGCTATTTTTTTCGTTCTTCAGGCTAGCGGAGGCAATTGCAGGGAGCGACAAAAAGAAATAACGCATGTACGTAAACTACCTTTTGTGCTGTCTTGTCCCCATATGCAACTCCAATGCGGCGACCAATAACAGCTAACTAACCGATTAACTAACGACGTCAATCGGGAGTATTTAAAGTTTCTCACGAAATCTGAGATGCGTTGGCTTCATCAACAAAGAGAAGCCAACTTGAAATTTTTCAGTTTGTTCAACGAATCTTTGCTCTGTGAGGTCTCAGCAATCGGTCGAGGCAAAAGTCTTCAAGTATGACGGAATCGAGGTTCGGAGGCCTGTCCAGAATAAGAAGTTAGACTTCTTGATCTTTGTTTGGACAATTTCGAAAGAGTCCATGTTATTCAAATTTAAAAGGAGGTCACTGATGTGGATTACACCCGACAGAAAGAAGTTCTTG
>BLFK01000386.1:2329630-2332130 GCA_014634185.1 Astreopora myriophthalma | reverse complement strand
TCTCAGCCAATCAGCATGGTGAAATTTTTGCATGTATATTATTAACTTGCGAACCGAAAGCAAAAGATTGTGCACGGTCAGGGTTACTTCAACATCGATATTGCGACAGCACAGTTCTGGCTTTAAACGTTTTCTGGGTTTCATAACCGGCTCCTCTATAAACTACTGTATGCACAGACCGCGGGCACCTAACAATTTGTCTGAGGATAATTTTAAAAATGATGAGCATCCACGGAAGAGAATCCACACGTTGTCAGACTTGAGAATGAAAGAGAAACCCTGTAGCTCTCAATGAAACTAGGGGTCTGGTAGAGCTACAGGATTACTCGAATGAAAAACCCTTACTGTGGTAAGACAATACTCTAAGCAAGACAACACTGAGGAGACGTGGTAGTCTTGTTGTATAACAGTGTATAAACACGGTTTCCACCAGAAAGAGTAGTGTTTTACGCAGTGTTTCGTGTTCTAGGCAGATCTTCAGCCAGCTCTAACCTGCCTCCGTCAACTCTTCTGAAAGTGGTGTCTTCATGGATCAGCAAAACTCCTGATTTGTGTTTAATATCTTGCCCTTCCACTTTATTGACAGCAGGCCGCCTTCGTGGCTCAATATCACCGCCTGAGTCCACCCCACTCCCTCCGGGTCCTTTACTGGGCCTCTTGCGCTGGGTAGTTCTAATGCCACTTGCTAGCGACTTTGCCGCCAGCGACAGGCACACACAGCACGAAACAAGGCTATTGTACTCTCAGCTCCACTTAGCGATAATTCAATCTTTCTTATCGGCCAGTAAGAACGAGGAAAATCCTCAAGATGAAATGGAATTGGAACTAGGAGAAGTGATGGACGAATCGGACTCCCGTCATCTCATCAAGGGAACAGATTTGAAAGAATTGAGCCGGGATATGATCAAATTAATTGACAAGTTTAGAACAGTGCAGCTCAACCGCGCCATCATCGATCAACAAGTTCAGCTTACTCTGGATAGATTTGCGCAAACTCTGCAAGTTGCTATAGCAAGTGGCTGCCTTTCTGCTGGCAAAGGTAATCTTGTGTGGTGATGACAAACCCAATACGAGTAGGCTCCATTGGCGCTGCTGGGCCCCGTTTCTTGAAAGCCCCGACTAGGAACTGGGAAAACTTTGCATTAGCCTATTACTTTCCGCACTCAACTGAAAACCGTCACGAGTCTTGTTGTGGTAAGTAATTTATTTTGTCAATGCAGTGAATACCAAATCCCAGTTACTAGTTCTTGTAGCAGACCTGGGAACGCCGTATCTTTATGGTAATTAGACCACCACGGGCTTGTTACGTTCTTGTGTCCTCTTCTAACTAGCCAAACTGGGATTAACACTACAAAATACCCAAACCCACTAGGGTGTATTAGTCGCCATGTAAATGAAAAAGCTTACGAATTCCCATTCGCACGTACTGACTGCTACGAAATTTTGCACACTTTCCTAGAACATTGAGAGAGTGGAACGTTTTACCCGCTGAAGGGGTTGATACCCCTTCCTTTACTGCATTTGTAGACTACCTCGTTTTATTTATTTTAAAGATATAATTATGCATCTTCAAATGGGAACTCGGAAAGAATCCGAGTCCCGGATGGGATTCGAACCCACGACCCTCCTAGATCTAGTACGGATGATCTAACCACCGAGCTGTGTTATCGCTTTTTATGCCTTAATGTGACTGCGCGATGTAGTTAAGAGTCATATATGTTTATTGAAAATTGGACTATATGACCGCGTGATGCAGTCGTAGACTATTGCCACATTTCACCCGTGCTCGCAACATAGTCTCCAGTAGCTCAGTGGTGAGAGAATCCCTACTAGATCTGGGAGGGTCGTGGGTTCGAATCCCATCTGTGGCTGTGAGTTCCCATTTCAAGATGCGTAATATCTTCCATGTATTTCTCACATTACTCGCTTGGGTGAGTTATTTATTTATTGTTTATTTGTTACTGTCCGCCGACTGATTTGCAAGAATCATTTTTTGATGGAGGCAAATTATTGGTAGATAGAACTAGTGTATACTAATATTTGTGTTTGCTTTTGCAGATGAATTGCTTTTCTTGTGTAAGCTTTTACCAGCGAACAGGTTCGTATTCTTTACTCATGAATTCAAAGGGATTGAATTGACGGATTTTAATAAGCTGCCATTTTTAGAAAGGCCTGCCCAAACAGGAAATGTTTGGCGCTAAAACTTGTTAACATCTTGTTGGGTGACCAAATAGTCGAGTCTTTCCGTTTGTCCAGCTTGTTTTGGGTAAGATTTGACGGCCAAAATCTGGACGTCACTATCGGTTCATATGCGCGCATTTAAAAATCCCAAAGAGCTTACATTTAATAACTCAAATGAAATCTGATTGCTAAAAAGAAGCGTTCTTTCATGTTAGGTTGCTCACCACAGTTATAGGAAGCCTGGAAACCAGCTAGTGATTGTTAAAACCTGTGTACAGTGATTTACAGTGGGCGCATTTTTTTTTGGGGGGGGGGGGGG
>BLFK01000386.1:2315110-2329625 GCA_014634185.1 Astreopora myriophthalma | reverse complement strand
GGGGGGGGGGGGAGTATTCCGGAGTTGGACTACGCGGTATATACTGTGATCGCGTTCTTTTGGTACCTATTGGCGGAAAAGCAGTCTGTTTATTCTGCTCTTTCTCCTTTGCTCCCGCCCCAATCCCCTCGCGGCTCGTTTTCGAGGCTTCGCCGCTTGTTCGTTCGCTCTGACAAAACCGCCATCTACGCAGGCTAATTTATTCCCCCGACAGCAGAATGAACGGAATGAAGAGAGTATGCTCTAGTCTGCTAAGCATTAATTTACTTGCTTCGCAAAGATTCTTGGGACTGAAAGTTTGACCGCGAGGTACTTTGTCACGTTGTCATCAACAAATTACTCATCTTTCGACTCAACAATACAACACTGGCAACGTCGAACGCTGAAGTTCGCTGATGAAACCGTGAGGGTATTTTGTTGAGCCTTTGCGCGCCGCCGGCGTTCATGGAATTTGAATTCGGGTATCCGTAGGCAATGAACCATCCGTCATTTTCACCCTACTTTGCATGGGCTTGGACTTCTGCGGGGAGAATTATAATTATCACTTCTAATGACCACAACGAAAGAACATTCAAGCCGAAAATGCCAAGCACTGTGTTTCAGAATGAACGAGAAGGCGTACCTATCGCCTTTCATTCACCGCTCGTTCGTTCGTTCGTTCGTTCGTTCGTTTGTTCGTTCGTTTGTTCGTTCTTTCGTTTGTTGTTTTTGTTGTTGTTGCTGGGAACGGCGACAAACCATACCAAACCATTTGAATCTGAACGTTTAATGAAATATCCTTGCACGAGTGGCGGTTAAAAAAGACTCACAGTGCTGTTACATAGCCATTAACTTAGATCGTCTCGACAAAACAGAAAAACTCAACTAAACCTGTTAGTTAACACTGAGGTTTAAACTCGGTGGCCCTCGTGGTCACCGTTCGAAGAGCGCCACCTACGTGCATGCCTGACAATTAATAATACTTAACAGGGAACGCAGCTGGGCCACACGAAACCCAGCAGTAGCATTTTTATTTTTGGAGGTTATTGTTTGGTACCCCCGACACAACATGACTTTATGGAGCCGATACGTTTCTGCCTTCGTGACTCAACATTTCATTTCGATTTGCTTCTTGCTTTCCTTTAAGGGAAAACAAAAAGGAAAAGATACAGTACATAAGCCACTCGCTCCCCCTCCCCTACCTTGCCACCCTCGCTGCAGGCTGAAACCTACAGCCCTGCAATAATGCCGAGCTATCGATCATTTCAAACCACGATGTGCTGCTGACGAATATCTCTTATGATACTGAAATAGATGCGTTTCGCATTCACCATTGCACGATACCCGGACATTACTTTGAATTCGAATTCAGTTTAACAGAGGTTTGAATCCGGGACGCCTTTCCCTAAAAGCTCCCTTTCAGTTTCCTGCGTGACCGGAAATCGAGAAAACATCAATTGCTTTTAAGTGTGTCCTCGTGATTGTGCATAAACTCATGCGAATTCTTTTGGGCCTATTATGTTGATTCCTATTCTGGTTCAGGATTAAACGAAATACTGGAATGAGGTTTTCTAAATGACTTGCATGGTTATTACGGAGTGAGGACCTTGAAACCAATGCTCGAGGTATTGAGAAGCCGAGAAGCAACCGGTCGGTGTCCTTGCCTTGGAGCCGGGGTACTCCCTATATAGGTATGTGCCGCCCCAAAGGGTATTGTTTTATAGTTGCTTTGATCTGAAAACGGGTATAGATTTTGAGCATTATGGCAGCCGTCTTAAATCGGGTATGATTTTCAAGGGACCCGCGAGAGCGTATAAACGTACTCGTCTTCTCGACTCCAACTGAGAAGTAACCAAATCACTCGAGCTAAACTTTCGGGTGAATTTTACCAATTCTTGACTTTGGCACTACTCAGTTCCACTTGGATGCGGTAGTGGATTTGCAAACCAAGAGCAACTTTCAGAAGCCAGGTCTGAAAACGGATATTGGATTTTAGAGGCCAAGACTGCAATCGGTTGAGTAAAATTGTATGTTTTGGTCTGATAAAGGTCAGGATTCGAGGGACCGGGCGGCACATCCCTGTCAAGAATTCCGAGGGGTACCCGCTGGGGTAACCTTTCACGATTTTCGCGACAAAATCATTACCAAAGAATGTATTTTGTGCATTGCGAGTGAACCATACTCTGTTCATTCTGTTCGTGCTTGTATAATTGGAGTATCGACGGCTTGAAAGTTTACGGAAGCGACCGTGTATCAGATAATCAATGTTTTATTCGGTATGAAACAATTATTCGATCTAAAATGAACAAAATGACATAACTATCACTGAAATATTCGAATACGCTGAAATCCCTAAACAAATGAAGAGAAAATAATCAAGATAAAAGACTGAATTAAACTTACTTCGGTGACGGGTTTCCGTAAACTACAAACTCTTGAAACTGAAAAACTCAACCGCTTAAAACTGCTGAAACTTAACTGACTTAATCTACTGAAACTGGTTAGCGACTGACTCACATCCTTTCAACAACGTGCTATTAAACAATTAGATTATTCGCTTTCGATTTCTATCGCGTGATAGTTGACGTGATAGTTCACGCATAGAAATCGAGAGCGAATAATCTAATCGTTTTATTATAAATCTACTAGTCGTTCAAAACTAAACAAGTAAATTATCTACATCCTCATCGCAGACACTTCGAAACACTTCGAAAACGCGACGAAGTGGCCGCCATTTTGTTGAAAACCGCTACTCGCTATCTATCAGAATAGATAGCGAGTAGCGTAGCCAATCAGAGAACGGCATTCGAGATAGAACGCTAGTATATTTATACTAATAACTAATATTTTTACTCAAATTAAATCTCTTAAAATGTCAATCAAAGTTTTGTGCGTTTCCGGTAACAATTAATTTATTAATCAGTTCTGTCGCGGTAACAATGCTGCTATCGAGAGCAGGATAAATAGGATGCTATTATGTTCATTCCGGTCGAAAACGGAACAAGTTCCAAATCCATGGGCCTTCGGAAAACGTTTTCACTCTCTTTCACAATCGTGCGGAGGGAATCATCTTGAAGAACTAATAAATTTACGGTGATTTTTGTTATCTGCGGTTTGCTTTTGCTTTTTTAATGCTATACGTCATTATTCAGGCACTTTGGAAATGTCGTCCATAATCCTTATTTGGCCGCGCAAACAAGACAGTGGTCCATAACTGAAGATGTTAGTTTTCTGAAATTAGAAGAATTTAGTAGACGGTACTTTTGTCGGTTTGTGTTGGTCATGTGCCATTAATCCGGTCACAGTCATTAAGATGTAAATAGCCATTTATTAATTCCATTTTGGCAATCATTGTTTTATGCCCCGACCCCAGTAACAAACGGCACAGCTTTAACATTTTTGTCGGGAAACAGGCTGACAAAGGCTAGTAATAGTCCTATAGGTGGTTTTCACGTTACGTCATCTCAGCCATGTTGGTGGACGAAAACAACAGATCTCTCGTTGGCTTTCTTTGTTCGTCCACCAGCAGATGTACATTTCACCATTGTGATCCCTACCCTCAGAGATTGGTTGCAAACGACCTATACACAGTTGAATAGAAACTGAATGTTGTTTCTTGTTGTTACCACGATTTAGCATTTCATGTTTTGAGCCTGGAGCATGCTTAGCCATTTTCCTAGGTTTTGAGAAACCAATGTAAACGTAACCGCAAACTTATAAAAAGACCACAGCACCTTGTGCTTTTCACAAGATATCTCTGTAACAAGCGTGCCTGCTTGGCATCAGGGAGCTTTTGCAACGAGGACGACAACGGGACTGCCACAAAAGAACAGGTTAAGTTAGTAAAAACAATCGTTCTGCATGCTCTGCACGTGCGTTTTACATTTTGATGCAATTTAGTTTCATCGAAAAGCGAATGGAGACCCACGAAATGGTTACGATGAACCAAATTAACACCTCTTGCAGTTTCTATATCCGGATCGGGTTCGGTTTCTGAGGCATTATAAATTTCCGGCCTTTATACTTTGCTTATCAGTCATATGCCGACATTTCATGTCACGATTTCGTTTCATTTTAACGTGATCTAAGGCATAGCGAAGTTGAATTGAAATCTGGTTGTTTATAGACGGTTTAAAGTAATCGGTGTAACATGAGTGCAAGCACATTAATGGAAGTCTTTGGGCACCTCGTGGTGAGTTTCACGCGCAACGTAACTGATCAATACAACCCGGAAGAAACTGAATTAGCTGTATGGGTTTTTGGCCACCATCTTCTGGAAAGCACAGGTCGAGAATGGTATCATTATCCTGTTGATGAGCTTATTTACCAAGAATATAGCATTAAGGAACCTACAAGTAGAGATTATATAGCGTCTCAGCGGAGGTTTTTATTCCGATTTACCAACGCATGCTCACTGCCAGAAAACGAAGAAGCAGACGAACACGACGAACACGAGGAGCTGAACGATGAAGGCGAAGCCATGGCTTGGAAACAACTTAGACCATCCCTCCTTGTATCAGTCGGCAAATCAATGTACATTGGTTCTTTAATTTCGCTATTGACTGCTCCTTTTGTCGGTGCATTATATACACTGATTGCGTACATCGCCTATAAAACTGCGCGGGACTGTGAATTCCAATCAGGAAACCAGATTCCCATCCGAGTGCAATGGATGCGAACAGTTTCTGACATTGTCTTCAACGTTTTCCTCTACGTGTGGTTCATAGCAAACTCCCTTCTTTTGTTTCGCCCTTTTCAGTTAAAGGGCGTGAAAAGAAAACTTGTGTTGGTTTGTTGCCTGACATACTGTTTGGATGCGCTGTATCGCGTTAGTCTACAAGTCCTTGGCATTTCATTCTCTAAACTTTCGACTGCCTTGAAGATTCCCCTTTTTGTGAACTTTTTCACTGGTGTATGTTGGCAAGTATACTACCTGACAAATCACTTTAAGCTGTCGCAGCAGTCAATAAAACGGAATCTGGCTTTCTTCTTTCAAATGACGGCACCCACTAGCTTTTCCTTCCTGTTGGCTTTGACCATTGCGTCTTTCATTTATCCAGAGTATAACGCTCAAAACGAAGAAGGCAAACTGTTGATCGCACTCTTCAGCCCTCTTATCGGAGTCGTTCTCAAGGTAATCTCGCGAATTTGCGTCCAGCGAATGTGGAGCACCACCCATCCTGGACGGTCGTATGTACTATTGGTGCCACTGTATTGTGGTTCGGCTGTGTTATTTCGAGTTTTGCAGGCGGATCTTGACAGTCTAGAATCCATTGCTGTTCTTGGAATAATCCACGGTGCTGTAGAAGTCGTGGAACGAAGCACCATGGTTGTGATTGATCATATTTGTCACGTGCTTTGGAAAAGGAAATCGGCACCTTGGGGAAGTTTTCGCACTCCTCGCCGTGAAAGACTAATGGCTGATATCGCTATCATGAGCATGCTGTTTGAGTCGATTGCCATAGTGGCGGTCAATGGATTTCTGTATTCCTACCAATTAATTTACCTACAAAATAACTCCCTTTTGAAGTTACTGTCCTCATTTGCCATCAATGCCTCAGTTCCTTTGTTGATCGAGTGGTTTTTCACCAGCCTGTCTCTTGCCATCGAGACTCGCTATCAGAATCTGGCTGTCATGGCTGTTTGGCGAAAACAGTGGAAAAGATACGTGTTGGTGGCGATTGTAAATGTGTTGCCGATGGCTTTTTGGACTAGCACCAATCTCTTGCCAGTTGTACATGGACGCTTTCACGAGGCGAACCAACCCTGCAAAATGCCGTTTACTTGAATTTGCTTGCGCATGCATCGAGAGTTTCAGCATGATAGTTTCGCTACCATTTCCAGTACAATGTGCTTGGATTTCTTTAAGAGTGCGGATGAGGCATGCAGCCGCTCGTAATTGTCAAAAGTACGAAACCTGCAGTGCAAGCGTGTAAGCGGGGAGTTGGGGCGTAGTGTCAGTTGCAGCCGACAGAACAGGCGTTATATTTTTGCTTCTTCAGGCTAGCAGATCAGGCAGTAGGTCAGCGAAGGAAGGAGCGACAAAAACAAGTGACGCCTGTATACAAACTATCGTTCGTGCTGTCTCGCCTCCACATACAAAGCAGTAACCAATAACAGCTAACCAAAGCGTTTAAACTAACTACGTCGATCGCGGGGTATCAAACATTTCTCACAAAATCTGCGATGCGTTGGCTTAATCAACAACGAGAAGTCAATTTGAAATTCTTCATTTTGTCCACTGGGAACGACTCTTTCCTCAGTAAGGTCTCAGGATTGCCAAAGATTACGCCGTAACTCCACGGTGAATGTCGACATCAAGCTTTTTCTAAACCCACTTAGAAGCCATCTTAATGCCGGCATACTTTCTTTTTGAACAGTAGATGTAAGCTTAATTAATTTCTAAAGGGATGGGACTTTTTTTTTTATTACTTAGATATTTTCTTTATATACATAAATATTTATATTACATATAACACACTTACGCTAAATACCAAACTACAGTACAGCTTGTACATCTAAATAAACTAAAAACGACACGAAAGACCGGTTCGCCGATTTCGTGAATCTGATAAGAATTCTTTTTTGTTACGATTTCTTGCAACAAAAGTCTTTGTGTCATATTTGAGTTTAATTTTTTTGCTTTAAATCCCGATATATTAGGGCATATTTGGTATCTTCTACAGTCCCACAAATAAAGTTTTCCAATCAATAAAAAATAGTTCAGTAAGGGGCATGGGTGTGCTATGCATGGCGCCCAATACGATGTCTTCTGAGGCGAGGTTGATTATCTTATTTCGACTGTAAACCAATACTCTTCAAAATCTTGCCAAACAAGCCTTGCATGAGGGCAAAAATATAACAGGTGCCTTAAAGTTTCTGGTTCTAGTTGACAGAAGGTGTAATTTTTATATGAAATAAAACCTATTTTGTAGAGCTTATCAGTCTTGTAAAGTATATTATATTATATTGGAACGCTTCGTTACATAGCGTTCAAGGGCAACCTTGTGAGGGAGAGAGAAGATCTCATTCAATTTCTCTTCTGACAAATTAAAATCAGCTCGAAGTTTGGAAGCTATATTGGGCAATTTTACCTTTTTACTAATAAGCAACGAGGAATCGGTGGAGGTAAAAGTCTTCAAGTATGACGGAATCGAGGTTCGGAGGCCTGCCCATACTAAGAAGTTAGACTTCTTTATCTTTGTTTGGACAACTTCGAAAGAGTCCATGTTATCCAAATTTAAAAGGAGGTCACTAACATGTATTACACCCGACAGAAAGAAGTTCTTGTAAAAACGGGACTACCGTCAATACGAATATCTTGGTCATTCCAAACAATACTTTTCGAGTCCTTTGAGGTGGCAACTGAAAATCTTCACGAAAGTCCCACCACCATTGGAGAAGTTGATTGTAGAATAGATAAGGAATTGCGACGTCAGAAGTGCCATAACTAGAATTAAATAAAATAAACCTCCAAACTTTGCGAAGAGGTAAGAAAGGTACAATTTCCAGGGACCTTTATTGGGTTTAAGAACCTTTGAAGCCAGGCCAGGCGTATCGATCTAATCCGCCAAACACTCGAGATCAACCATCTTTAAGCCGCCTTTGTCATAATGGCCAATTGTGAAAAGTCGTATTACCTTGTGTTTTCCATTCCATAAGGAATTACGGAGTGTACATTTTATTTCTTTCACAATTTCATCAACAACTGGCATCAGAGAACAAATTTTCACAAATTTCGGTGTAATTAAGGATTTAATAGAGGATATCACATGGCCGCGCGGAGATACGAAATTTCTCTTCGAGTATTTCACGAGGGAGCGCAGCGAACGAGTGAAATATTTTTCAACATGAGAAGAGAAATTTCGTATCTCCAAGCGACCATGTAATTTTCTTTTTATTATATAAAATCCTCACAATACAAGAAAAGATGCTTTACATGTATTCTTTATTTCAAAAACTAAGGTTTTTGAAATAAAAATGATATCACACATGTGTGGTAGCGTTTTTATCGATTGCTGCAGCTCGGTATACCACTCAATTTTATATAATAAATAACTGTAACTTTGCCGTAAAGGGATAAACTTGTACAAGACCACAGATTCAAAAGCTTTTTGACTTTATCAATATTTTCAATGAAATTGTTTTCTCCTAAAGCCTTGATGGGCTCACATGGCATTGCTTCTGCATGTACCACAGCACCGGTGAGGTAAAACAAAAGGAACAAAGGAAAGAAGACAAAACAACTCCAAATAAAGATTAATCCCAAGAGAACAAAATACAATGGTTTCCTGTACATGCAGAAAGACCCTGAGGGCCTCTTTACACGACCCCGGGTTGGACACCGGCACGGGTCAGTTCAGCGTCGAATTTTTACGTTTACACGAGCCCGGGCTGGGTGAGGATTGGGTCAATCTCGGCTAACCCGGGTCAGTTCCTTTTTCGCTTGGTTGAAAGGGCTGGTAACTTTCTTTGACATTCTTTTTTTCACATCCTCTTCTTGCCCATTCGCCTGCGCCATTTTTCTACAGGATGAGCATGGGCAAGAACGCTGAACCTCAAAAATAGTGACGTTCAAACGATCCCGGGTCAGATGGGCCACTGTTTACATGAAGAAATTGAAGAAATTTCAACCCCTCTAGCCGGGTCAACACGAGTCTCGAGAAGGGTTACCCGGCAAGGGGGGGCTGACCCGGCTTGACTCCTGTTTTCATGTAAACGCTTATAAACATTTGACTGCGAAAGGGTTACCCGCCGCGGTGATTCAACCCGGGGTAAAAAGCAACCCGGGGTCGTGTAAAGAGGCCCTGAGATGGCCATTTGATACCAAGAGGTTTATCTGTATTCTTTCTTGAAAGTGCGATCCAAATACCTTCTGTTTTATCATAGTTAATCGCCAGGCCTGATAACAAATTGATAGTATCTAGTAAATCGAAGAGAGATTAGAGATACTAATATAAAGGGATGGGACTTGGATTTGGAGTTGGGCCCAAGGTTCTCTCCTAGTTGAGGAGGGTAAACTTTGAATGTAGTGAGCAGAGAATGTAAAAACAGGAGCCGATACAACGTAGAGTTCTTTTAAATTTGTGTACTACATTTCGGCTGGCCAAACTAGTAGCCTTCGTCAGGTACTAGAGGGAGAGTCTTTTATATGTCTGGATATTGACCAAGAGAAAATAATTCAAGAGAAAGGGAGACGCCCCGTTTAGGCCTTGGGATATGTGAATTTCACTAAAGTTAATTTTCCCCTCGTATTATTTTCTATTAATGTTGACGTAACACTGGACCAGTTCGGAGCATCATGGATCACTTGTGAGTGTAATAATTTTTTTTTCAGTCATAAACAACTAAATAGAGAAACGCAAACAGGGTGCCAGTGGGGAGAACTGAACCTTTATATGGAGCTCATTACTAGCTCCGTGACACTTTTACTATATGTATCATGTATTCAGAAGCGAACTGCAAATTTTCTGCGTTGTTAAAGTTTATCGCTCAAGCTAATTTTGGGCAATGTAACAGCATGATATTAGGGAGTAACCTCGCCAAGCGGGGCTTTTGTTTAAATGCACTTAAGCGTCAAGTTGTACGGGAGGAAAATTTTGCGGCTGATCAGTTAACTGCACTGTTCGGGGATGCCAGCGTCACTCTACATGAAGTACAGGAATGAAATCGAGGGAAAAAGAAAGAAAAGGCCTACAATTCAGAGAGTATTGTATGCGGTCACCCATTCACTGATTACCCCTGGCCGACAAGGTTTAACGCAGGGTTTTCGGACGACATCCCTATTCCCGATAAACGTGCGATGAAGTCCCAGAAAGGTCCCAAAAGTCCAACTAAATCCGCAGTTATTACAAAACCAAACATTATCAAAGCTCTCTTGCGCCACAAACCTGAAATCGCATCAACTGAAATTAAAAATGAAATGTACCAATGCGCGCGCGCGTTTGAAATTAAACCAATGAAACGAAAGTGGTCTGTTTGCGCGCGCTCACTAAGTTTCAAAATGTCACAACACAATTCACAACACAGGGGAAAACTTGAAAGCCGTTTTCCCGCCGCTTAAAACGGGTTTAATGCAAATATCTCGTTCGCGTTTCAAGCAATGCTAAAGTCTTCGGCTCAAAACACGAATCGATGTTTTGCGATGTTTTGTAAAATTTTTGGTGTATTGGGGAGGAGGTAGTTTTTTCCAAAAGAGAAGAAAGATTTTGAGAAATAAGAAATAGTGAAGATTTAAGTTGGTTTAAAAATTAGAATTTGAAGTTGAAAATAAGCAGAAAAAAAGCAGAACTCCATCGCCCCAGCAAACTAACGTTATTTACCGCCTTTTAAGCCCAGTTTCTCCGCTAATTCTTCCATTTTCTTCTGCTTGTTTTTTGTCTTTATACGCTGCAGACGAAACGTCCCACAGATCTGGACAATTTTGAATTTCCTCGATGAATTGAAAAGTTGCACGTTCGTCTTCACGTCCGTCCGCCATTTTTTTATGTGTCACGCAAATCACGTGAATAGTGCGCGTGTTTTGATTGGTTGACAATCACCAACACACGTTTGCCAATCGTTCACACGTCAAATACGAGTTTACCAACACGAAAAAGTTGGCGAAAAATTTGGCAAGAATAGAGGCAAGTTCTAGTTGCCGCCAACAGTTTGCCAACGTGTTTGCCGACTGTTTTTGTGCCGTTCACACGCACCAACTTGAGTTTGCCAACACGAGTTTGGAAACTTAAGTTTGCCGTGTGAAGGCCGCTTTAGTGTTCCCACAGGCTGCCCAGGCTCAGCCGGGTCAAAATTATAAGGATTTGCATGGAAAGCCCGATAATAGACTCAAAAAGATAATTACACGCAAAAGTTCTCAATAAGGAAACTATTCTTTATTGTCCTGGTGATCTTCGGCGGTTATTTGCCTGATTTAACAGCATGTAAGCGATTTGTCAGCTTCCCTGGTGGTTGTTACTTGTACCAAAATAAAGGAAAGGCTGCAAAAGTAATTTCTAGCTTACCTCACATCTCGCCGATAAAATCACACTTCTCCTACCTCAGTCACGCTCAAACTCCGGCGATGGCCACGGGCATAAATTTACTTTTTCTTGACCGAGTTTCAAGGTCCAGCCGGAGTATCCATTGTTGAGAAACAGCGATGAATGCCCAAATATTCCGAATCCTTCGAGGCTCGCTTACAACGAATTTGGACACAGCAAGTTGTAACCGTTAACTTAGCCTCGATGCAGTGAGCGGAAATCTATGCACCAATACCCGTAGATGCGGAGAATCGAGGAGAGAAAAACAATGCACAGACGCGTCCTACGGGTACTGGTGCATAGATTTGCGCTCACCGAATCGAGGCTCAGTTGATGGTTAACTTGCCGTGTCCAAATTCTTTGTAACAAGCCTCGAAGGATTTTGAATGTTTGGGTATTCATCGCCGTTTCCCGTTGCCATGGTTAATTAGTACGTCACAATAGTGACGGCATCTCATTTAGCAATAATTGCTGTTTCATATGGTACGATAACATTGCTAATACGTGATAAAGCATTGTAATGTCAATGGTTCTAATAAGTGAGTCTCTTGAAAGCGTTGAAACCGGTTTGAGCCACCTTAATTAACGGCTGGAAATCTCACTGCCCTCTAATGTCCGACGGGTGAGCGCAGAGACTGTCCCCCTCCAATTTCCTGTTGTCTATACTCGGCTCGGATCTTCAAAGGATCCTTATCAGATGGCATGCTCTCGTTACTTTAAAAGGAACCTTTACATTGGAGTACGAGTTTTCGGTACTTAGCACGCGCATTAGGTTTCGAGGTCAAAATTTTACCTCGTGCGCGTGGTCAGAACGGAAAACTCGTACTCCAATCTAAAGGTTACTATATTCCAGTTAGTGTTTTCCACTTGATTGGTAGGCACGTTATTGGTCAAAAATTCCCCACAGCTGCCCCCTTCTCAGGATCCTTGACAATCAGTACAGTTCTTCCCGTTGTCATCCATTCAGGGACATTGCCTGTTATTAGGCATGAGTTAAGCTGGTCTGCTATGCGCGCATGAAGGCTCTTAAAGTTCTTGAGCCAGAATCCTTGTTCCAGGTCTGGTCCAGGAGCCTTCCGGTTCGGGAGATTTTTTACGAAGTGCTTGACTTTGTGTTCATTGATGATTCAATCTTCTTGCTTGTGAGTATTTTTCTCCTCTTTTTGGTCTTGCAAGCACTCGGCATTCTTGTTGTGTTCCACTTCTTGGCTCCAAAGCTCACTCCAAAACTGTTTAGCTTTTTCGAGGTCTCGCACCTCTTTGCTCGATGTCTCTCTACGTGCAACTCTTCATAGAATTTTCTTTGATTTGTCTCAAACATCTCGTTTTGTCTGAACTGCTTGTTCCGATCTTCATATCTTTTGATTTTGGTGGTTTTTGCAGTAATTCTCTACTTTAGCTCCTCGATGACTTAGGTAATTTCTTTCTCTGCGAGCTTTTATCTTCTTTGAAGATATTCTTGGTGGCATATTTTCACTTTCTTTCCTTTCCCAATCAACTCAACTCGACTAAGATCCTGTGTTAACCCAGCTATTTGTGTACTTAGTCGCCTCTTCCACATTCGTTCTTTATGTTGCCTTCCTCCCTGTCTTTTTATTCCAAGGTTTTCGGTCAAGATCACTGCAAATCCTGCACAATACCAGACCATTCTAGTAGTTGCAGTGATATCATCTGTTGGTATCATTGATAGTACACAATCTACTCTCTTGACTTCATTCATAATTGCTTTCTTCTTGAGGCTCTCTCTCTCTCTCTCTCTCTCTCTCTCTCTCTCTCTCTCAATGACGGTTTGCGTAAATTCGCGGCCAGCGGAGGTTGGAAGTTTATTTCGCACAACAACATTAATGGAAAGAGTCATTTTAACTCCAGTGGCCTACACCTTTCACACGAAGGTAATTGCCTGTTTGCTTCTAATTTAATTAAGCATTTTAATTCTGGTAATACTCATTGAGGTGACAGCGAGAGCTCTATTCCTTCTGACGTGCGCAAATGTCCATCCCTATAGTACCGCAAGCTAGGGGTTTTATAATTGCGTCTTTGAATATTGAATGAAATGATTGTGAAGTGCGGTCACAATCATTTCATTCAATATGTCTCTAGCATATTTCATTCAATATGTCTCAAGTCTCCCTGCTCACATCGATGAGTTGAGACTTTTAATGGCTGATAAAAATCTGGATGTTTTAGCGATTAACGAAACAAGACTATTAGTAAGTGATTCAATTGATAACTCTTGCATTCACATCCAAGGATATGATATAGTCAGAAGGGATAGAAATCGTAACGGTGGAGGAGTATGTATATTCGCTCTTCAATTCAAAACACGATCAAACCTCATGAGCGACATCTACGAGGCCATTGTTGTCGAAATATTTAAACCAAATTCTCAGTCTTTTCGTATTGTTGCTGTTTATAGGCCCCGGGGAACCGAAGACGAATTCTTTTGCTATTTTGAAGATGTAATTTATTAAATCTCTCGACTTTGAAAACAAAGAAATTATTGTCATTGGTGACATGAACTGCAATCATTTGGCTGAAAGTAGAAATTCTGGACTGATTAATTTAACTGAAATCCGTTAAGTCTACCAGCTCACTCAAATTATAAACAAACCAACTAGAATAACGGTAACTTCAAAATCGTTAATCGATTTAATTTTTTCAAACCAAGAATCAAAAGTTGTCTCATGGAGTGATGCCTTGTATATGTTGTTCGGAAAATTGCAGTTCCTACCAACAATAGACATAAATATATTACCAAAAGGTCTTTCAAGAATTTCAACTCAAGTTTCTTTATTCAAGAACCGCAGTCATTACTCTGGGGAGATATTGAGTTTTTGGATTCGCCAGATGAAGTGTGGGATGTTTGGAAACATCTTTTCACTAGTGTTGCTAACAAACATGCCCCACTAAAAAAAAAACGAGTGCTGTTAAATTCTGTATTTTAATGTTACAAGGTTAAAACAGCAACCGAACATATATATATACACAAGATGGTTCCGTTCTCGCTGCAACACTCCCTCTCGCACCCATGGCATTATGGGATGTCCAACACAAGCTTCCGGTCTATTTAAACATCCGGTTTTGATACATTACAAGTGCGACATAAAGTGTCACCTTGGCTCACACCTGATTTGAAAGGAATGATTATAAAACGTAATCATCTCAAAAAGAAGGCAGTGCGTTCGGGGGACTTAAACGATTGGAGTGAGTATAGATGATAGATAGATAGTTTAATGATCAATACATTGCAGCCCGAAGGCTGAATTGCATATTTACAAATAATAAATCGATAAAAAGAATGTACAGAACTAATCACAAGAAAATAAAAGTATAACGAATATGATAAAAAGTTAAACTAAGAATCTATATATATATATATATATATATATATATAGTTAAAAATGGCCAATGGACGGACAACTTCTGGAGCTAAACATTAGAAATTTAAAATATATTAAAAACGTTTCGGTCTTCAGACCTTCATCAGTTATCTATACAGCAATGGAACGAATAGC
>BLFK01000386.1:2305110-2310110 GCA_014634185.1 Astreopora myriophthalma | reverse complement strand
TCTGCCTGTTACTTTCCTATATTATGAAGCAGTAAGTAAACTAATGTTTGACGTGCATAATCAGAGCGCTCCAATTAATATTTTGAAACTATTCACTAAAACATCTCAGATTCACACCTACAATACTCGAGCATCCAAATCGCAGCTCTTTAGTACAAAGCACTGTAGACTTAACTTACAAAAAAAGGCTTTCTCGCGTGTTGGTGTCAAAGTTTGGAATAAGATACCGAAAGAATTCAAAACGTTATCAAAAGATTCCTTTAATAAACAAATGAAAAAGTCTTTATTTCAGATACTAGATAATGAAGATTCTTATCTTGATGTTGAAAACATCTCCTCTAAATTTAAAGACTGCATAATTAAATCGAATTGATCAGATTGCTTTAGTAATTAATTTGCTTCTATATTTTTTTTGAACAACTATTGATGTATTTACCAGTTATGCTTCTCGTTATAATTTAACAATATCTAACTCTTTAGTTTTTAATTTTCTTTATATATTGTAACAAATGTTTGTTGATGATTGACCCGCCTCGAATAGCAAATATGCTATCTGCGGGTCAACATAATCTAAATTACTTGTTGTAAGAAAAAGAAAATAAAGTGTGAAAGTAAAGTGTGAAAATTACGGGACACTAAAGCTGCCTATTATCATAAAGAAATCGAAAATAATTCTGGTAACGTGCGAGAGATATGGAAAACTATTAATGATCTTATGTCGCGAAAAATTAATAGTAACACAATCAACGAATTGAAAGTGAACGATTTATCATTCTCTAAGCCCTGTGAAATTGCTGATGAGCTGAACAAACATTTTACTGAGGTAGGATCGACACTCACTTCTGCTTTACCGCAGAACAACTGCGATTTTAAACAATATTTGTTAAAACCAAAGACAAACTTTCGATTAGAGAAGATTTCCGTAAAATCCGTTCTTGAAACCCTAAACTCTCTCGTAACAAAGAAAGCTGTCGGGCTCGACTATATTTCCTCAAAACTTTTGAAAGTTGCAGCGCCTGTTCTCGCGGAATCTCTCTGCAAAAATTTCAACAAATCTGTCGAAACTGGTACGTTTCCATCGGAGTGGAAAAGTGCCAAAGTTTATCCTGTACATAAGAAGGATGACAAGTCTGATCCGAATAGCTACCGACCGATTTCTGTTTTACCTACTGTTTTTGCAGTTTTTGAAAGAATTATATATGACCAACTGTATTCTTATCTTTCAAGAAACAAAATCTTCACTAAACATCAGTCTGGTTTTCGTTCTCTGCATTCCACAGTAACAGCACTGTTGGATGCAACGAATGAATGCTATTTCAACATTGACCAAGATAACACAAACGTGGTGGTTTTTCTGGATTTGGACAAAGCCAAACTGCAGGCCCCGGTTATTCAAAAGGTGGATAACGCTATCCAATGGATAAATAACAATCCAGCGGATGAACGCCCCGGGGGGGGGGGGGAGGTACTCCCTAATAAGGGCTTAATGGGGACGTGCGGCCAGCCAGGGTATGTTTTTCGGCATTTTTGTCTTAAACAGGGTATCGAATTTATCTTTTTTTGTCTTAATCAGGGTGGCGATTTATCAATTTTTGTCTTAAACTGGATATCTTTTCTCGGAAGATAAACAGCAACCAGCTCTTGTTAATTAATATTGACTTCCCTTTGACTTTGGCATTGATAATGTCTTAAACAGGGTATCAAAAATCGGAATTCTGTCTTAAATAGGGTTGGAAAATCAGCGATATTTGTCTTAAACAGGGTTAGGGTATGAGGGGCCGCGCCGCACCTCCCCACCCAGGGATATATCGAGTACCCCCCCCCCCCTGGGATGAACGCTCGCAAAGCCAATAGACCATTTCCGAATTGCTGTTTGCCTCGGTTCCAAAACGAGTCCTGGTGCACAATCATTCAAATGCAAATGAGTTTTGTATTTTCATGCAAATCTAACTCATTATCATTTGAATGGTTTAGCACCAAGACTCGCTTTGAAACAGAGGCAAACAGCAATTCGGAAATGGCCTATTGATTTTTCCGGTGCAGAACGCTATCCACACTTCGAACAAGTGGGGCCAGGACATCTACTACATCTAAATCGACTTAAGTACTTTTCAACTCTTTCGTATCCAGAAGAGACAGGAGGGCGGACGTTGATGAAGTTAGCTTTCGCTCTTTTCCAAGATCATACCTGGTAGTTGAGCTGAGAGCCTGGGTCAAGATGTGTCCAAAATCTGGCCTGGTTGCTGATGTTAAGATGGCGTATGGAGCATGGAGAACTGTGGACGAATTAGCAGAGATTGTAACCCATCATGAACGGCAACGAGGAAGATACTTGGAGTAAGTATAAAATAAATTATGATTGGGAATTCGGGGGCTTTCTGAAGGTACGGAAACGCATTGTATTTTGCTCACTTGGGATTTTTGTTTAGAGTTAGGTACTGTAGGTAAGTTTGTTTAGCCTCGAGATGTACAATGGCATCAATGAGCCGAAGACTCGTTCGAAATACATAGGGGCTATATGTAGAAACTAAGGCTTGATAAACCAAGGAGAAAGAATGACAGGTCCTTCGGTATCCAAGGGACTGCAAACAAGCCATGTTAATTAAGAGTGTCTTCGTAAGCAGTGTCCAAAGGTATTTTAAAGATAAAGGTGAGACAAAAACTGTTTGCCCTCTCAAGTTGATCACAATGACGATTTACTGATTTAGTGATACCAATGTATAACAGGCCACAATATTCCAAGTGCAGTAAAATGAAAGCCTTGGATAGTTTAGCAGGAGTGTCAATAGAGATCATATTTCTGAGGCAACGAATAGCTGAAAGCTTAGTGTAACTTTATCGAGTGTATTCTTAATATGAAGACTCATCAACAAATATTATTTTTGTTGTCAATGGTAAAACCAAGTTTATAATATAAGCCGAGAAATTTTGGAGATTTGGTTGGTTGATAGTATCGCCATTTCCGCGTAATGGTGGTATTACAGCAAAAATGGTATAACAGCAGTGGTATTACAGCAAAAATTTCTCGGCTTCCATTATAAACAAATAATAGCATGACTTGTACGTGGTATTTGGCAATAATACCGCCTCGTGATATTTCAAAACTCTCCAAATACCACTCGCCGCTTCGCGGCTCGTGGTATTTTGGACAACTTTGAAATATCACTCGCGGTATTATTGCCAAATACCACTACAGGTCATGCTATTACCTATACAAATCCAAGATATCCAAGAAAATTTTAGTTCCTGCATTTCCACCCGTACTTTGGGAAAGAGCGGGGTTTGTTAAGGGGTAAATACATCACATACACCTGTAAACGAATCTTGTCTGTCCTTTCCATCAAAACATACATTCTCATCTGTAGAACAGTGCAGAGTTTACAGGGTACTCCCTAGTCTTCAGCACAACAGGTAAGGGACCTTTTCAAACAGGTAAAGCATTTGGTTAATTAATGTTGGACGTTCTGCAAAGGATAAACAACAATTTGAATGTTTGCAGGGGGTAATGAGTGCTCTTACAAGCGGTAAATTTTACCGGTTACCGCCTGATATGGAGAACCCTGGTTTACGGTGCCAGTTTAACTTTACTTCTTTTCATTCTCAAACTTGGCAATAAAATTATATATTCAAATTATACCATCAAAACATACATTCTCATTTGTAGAACAGTGCAGAATTTACAGTGCCAGTTTAACTTTATTTCTTTTTGTTCTCAAACATGGCAATAAAATTATACATTAAAATTATACCATGAAGACATACATTCTTATTTGTAGAACAGTGCAGAGTTTGCAGTGCCAGTTTAACTTTACTTCCTTTTGTTCTCAAACATGGCAATAAAATTATACATTAAAATTATACCATGAAGACATACATTCTTATTTGTAGAACAGTGCAGAGTTTACAGTGCCAGTTTAACTTTATTTCTTTTCGTTCTCAAACATGACAATAAAAAATTAATTATACATTTTATAGCAATTAAATTTTACTGTGGGTGGGCTTATACTATTAATATTTGTTTTCACTTTTACATATCCTTTTATACTTATGTATTATGGTTGGTTTCAGTTATAAATTGGCTAAGGCAGACTTTCCTTTGAATGAGCTTCTAAAGGGAGTGATGCATTTATTATGTCTTGGAGTTTGGGGGGATAGGGCTGTGTGTTACATAATCAGCATAGGCATGCTTAGGTCTATCAATTCATTCTGTCACCTTGTTAGGTGTTGTCGAAGCATAGCTTAGAGTGTTGCTCATTAGTCTGCATTGTCCTAAAACCGTAATTTATGCAGAGACGCTTTTATAACCTTCTAGATTTACATAGGTATAAAAACGTGTGAGCTTCGCTGGATTTTTAGACTCTCTTTTTTTGGTTAGTGTGTGTTCAAGGAATGAAGTCATTTTGCCAACCGGAGTAGTTAACACTGTGGTTTTGACAGAAACGGTAAAACAGTAAAAACCTCAGAAAAACTTTTTTTTGGTTCTGAATCAGGGTATTTATCAAAACCGTGAAACCGAGTTTATCCCAGCATGGGCATAATTCTTTGCTACAAAGTATAGTTGGTTGCTCCCCAGAAAAGCTGGAACGCGGGCTTTATTGCATTGCTTCTCTTTCTGCGTGACTGATTAGGGAGCATTAGCAATAAGGACTGCAGTGGCAGCAAGAACATCATAAAACAATAGGTTTTATGAGCATAAACAGTTGGCCTGCACACCCTGCATGTGTGCTTTGCTGTCCTCTGCAAAACAACATCCTTAAATGACCAAAATCAGCAGCTTGGGGAGAACATAAGCTCTCTCTAAACTGGAAGGCTATTCATACCACTTTCATTCTTAAATAACAGACACACTTTTTATGTATAGAAAGAGTTGGAATAATGGCAAAGTCATTATAATTACGTGAATTTCCTATTTTGCCTATTTTTGTTGCTAGAGCTCCCTAATAGCAAGTGGAGGAGGCAGCTGAAATTCAGACTATTGTTGTCTGTATGCCCCCCCCCCC
>BLFK01000386.1:2283158-2298515 GCA_014634185.1 Astreopora myriophthalma | reverse complement strand
GGGGGGGGGGGGAGTATTCCAGAGTTGGACTACGCGGTATATACTGTGATCGCGTTCTTTTGGTACCTATTGGCGGAAAAGCAGTCTGTTTATTCTGCTCTTTCTCCTTTGCTCCCGCCCCAATCCCCTCGCGGCTCGTTTTCGAGGCTTCGCCGCTTGTTCGTTCGCTCTGACAAAACCGCCATCTACGCAGGCTAATTTATTCCCCCGCCAGCAGAATGAACAGAATGAAGAGAGTATGCTCTAGTCTGCTGAGCATTAATTTACTTGCTTCGCAAAGATTCTTGGGACTGAAACTTTGACCGCGAGGTACTTTGTCACGTTGTCATCAACAAATTACTCATCTTTCGACTCAACAATACAACACTGGCAACGTCGAACGCTTAAGTTCGCTGATGAAACCGTGAGGGTATTTTGTTGAGCCTTTGCGCGCCGCCGGCGTTCATGGAATTTGAATTCGGGTATCCGTAGGCAATGAACCATCCGTCATTTTCACCCTACTTTGTATGGGCTTGGACTTCTGCGGGGAGAATTATAGTTATCACTTCTAATGACCACAACGAAAGAACTTTCAAGCCGAAAATGCCAAGCACTGTGTTTCAGAATGAACGAGAAGGTGTACCTATCGCCTTTCATTCACCGCTCGTTCGTTCGTTCGTTCGTTTGTTCGTTTTTTGTTGTTGTTGCTGGGAACGGCGACAAACCATACAAATCCATTTGAATCTGAACGTTTAATGAAATATCCTTGCACGAGTGGCGGTTAAAAAAGACTCGCAGTGCTGTTACATAGCCATTAACTTAGATCGTCTCGACAAAACAGAAAAACTCAACTAAACCTGTTAGTTAACACTGAGGTTTAAACTCGGTGGCCCTCGTGGTCACCGTTCGAAGAGCGTCACCTACGCGCATGCCTGACAGTTAATAATACTTAACAGTCTACTTAACAGGGAACGCAGCTGGGCCACACGAAACCTAGCAGTAACATTTTTGTTTTTGGAGGTTATTGTTTCGTACCCCAAACACAACATGACTTTATGGAGCCGATGCGTTTCTGCCTTCGTGACTCAACATTTCATTTCGATTTGCTTCTTGCTTTCCTTTAAGGGAAAACAAAAAGGAAAAGATACAGCATGTAAGCCACTCGCTCCCCCTCCCCTCTCTTGCCACCCTCGCTGCATGCCGAAGCCTACAGCCTTGCAATAATGCCGAGCTATCGATCATTTCAAACCACGATGTGCTGCTGACGAATATCTCTTATGATACTGAAATAGATGCGTTTCGCATTCACCATTGCACAATACCCGGACATTACTTTGAATTCGAATTCAGTTAAACCCAGGTTTGAACCCAGGACGCCTTTCCCTAGGAGCTCCCTTTCAGTTTCCTACGCGACGGGAAATCGAGAAAACATCAATTGATTTGCGAAATGGTAGCAGACATGAAATAATTTTCAAGTAGAAACACACAGTTTTAAGTTTGCAAAACATGTTTTGGATGACCAACATCCATCGTCAGTTGCGAATACAAATGAACCGCTAGTCGGTGTGATATAAAAGATAGCTGAAAAGGAAATATGAATAGTAAATAACGTGAATATAGGGCACTAGAAAATACAATGAAAGAAAAACAATCACAATTACAAATCAATTGATTTGTAATTGTCATTTTTAAGTTTGTCCTCGTGATTGTGCATAAACTCATGCGAATTCTTTTGGGTCTATTATGTTGATTCCTAATCTGGTTCAGGATTAAACGAAATACTGGAATGAGGTTTTCTAAAATGACTTGTATGGTTATTGCGGAGTGAGGATCTTGAAACGAATGCTCGGAGTATTGAGAAGCCGAGAAGCAACCAGTCGGTGTCCTTGCCTTGGGGGGCCGGGGCACTCCCTATATAGGTATGTGCCGCCCCAAAGGGTATTGTTTTATAGTCTCTTTGATCTGAAAACGGGTATAGATTTTGAGCGTTATCGCAGCCGTCTTAAATCGGGTATGATTTACAAGGGACCCGCGAGAGCGTGTAAACGTATTCGTCTTCTCGACTCCAATTGACTAATGGAGAAAGAGAAGTAACCAAATCACTCGAGCTAAACTTTGGGGTGAATTTTCTTAATTCTTGACTTTGGCACTACTCAGTTCCACTTGGATGCGGTAACGGATTGGCAAACCAAGTGCAACTTTCAGAATCCAGGTCTGAAAATGGATATTGGATTTTACAGGCCAAGTCTGGAATCGGTTGGGTAAAATTGCATGTTTTGGCCTGATAAAGGGTCAGGATTTGAGGGACCGGGCGGCACATCCCTGTCAAGAATTCCGAGGGGTACCCCCTGGGGTAACCTTGCACGATTTTCGCGACAAAGTCATCAAAACGCGTATGTTGTGTATTCCGAGTAAACCATACTCTGTTGATTCTGTTCATGTTGCTATCGAGAGCAGGATAAGTAGGATGCATTTTGTTCATTCCGGTCGAAAGCGGAATAAGTTCCAAAACAATGCGTCTTCAGAAAACATTTTCACTCACTTTCACAATCGTGCGGAGGGCATCATCTTGAAGAAGTAATAAATTTACGGTTATTTTTGTTATTTGTTATCTGCGGTTTAATGCTATACGTTATTATTCAGGAACTTTGAAAATGACGTCCATAATCATTATTTGGCCGCGCAAACAAGATACTGGTCCATAACTGAAGATATTAGTTTTCTGAAATTAGAAGAATTTAGTAGACGATACTTTTGTCGGTTTGTGTTGATCATGTCCCATTAATCCTGCCACACTCATTAGGATGTAAATAGCCATTTATTCATTCCACTTTGGCAATCATTGTTTTATGCCCCGACCCCAGTAACAACCGGCACAGCTTTAACATTTTTGTCGGGGAACAGGCTGGTGCATAGGTGGTTTTCACATGACGTCATGTCCACCATGTTGGTGGACGAAAACAACAGATCTCTCGTTGGCTTTCTTTGTTCGTCCACCAGCAGTTGTACATTTCACCATTGTGATCCCTACCCTTAGAGACTGGTTGCAAACGACCTATACACAGTTGAATAGAAACTGAATGTTGTTTACCTTTGTTACCGTGATTTTAGCATTTCATGTTTTGAACTTAACCGGAAACTTAAAAACAGACCACAGCACCTTGTGCTTTACATACGATATCTCTATAACAAGCTTTAGCAACGGGACCGCCACAAAACAAGAGGGTAAATTAGTAAAAACAATCGTTCTGCACGCTGTGCACGTGCGTTTTACATTTTGATACATTTCTAGTTTCATCGAAAAGCGAAAGGAGACCCGCGAAATGGTTACAAAGAAGAAAATTAACATCTCTCAAGTTTGTATCTCTGGATCGGTTTCGGTTTCCGAGGCACTGATTATAAATTTCCTGGCTTTACACTTTGCTTATCGGTCACATGCCGACATTTCATTTCACGATTTCGTTTCATTTTAACGCGATCTAAGACATGGCGAAGTTGAATTGAAATCTGGTTGTTTATAGACGGTTGAAAGTAATCTGTGTAACATGAGTGCAAGCACATTAATGGAAGTCTTTGGGCACCTAGTGGTGAGTTTCACGCGCAACGTAACTGATCAATACAACCCGGAAGAAACTGAATTAGCTGTATGGGGTTTTGGCTACCATCTTCTGGAAAGCACAGGTCGAGAATGGTATCATTATCCTGTTGATGAGCTTATTTACCAAGAATATAGCATTAACGAACCGACAAGTAGAGATTATATAGCGTCTCAGCGGAGGTTTTTATTCCGATTTACCAACGCATGCTCACTGCCAGAAAACGAAGAAGCAGACGAACACGACGAACACGAGCAGCTGGACGATGAAGGCGAAGCCATGGCTTGGAAACAACTTAGACCATCCCTCCTTATATCAGTTGGCAAATCAATGTACATTGGTTCTTTAATTTCGCTATTGACTGCTCCTTTTGCCGGTGCATTATATACACTGACTGCGTACATCGCCTATAAAACTGCGCGGGACTGTGAATTCCATCCAGGAAACCAGATTCCCATCCGAGTGCAATGGATGCGAACAGTTTCTGACATTGTCTTCTGCGTTTTCCTCTATGTGTGGTTCATAGCAAACTCCCTTCTTTTGTTTCGCCCTTTTCAGTTAAAAGGCGTGAAAAGGAAACTTGTCTAGGTTTGTTGCTTGACATATTGTTTGGATGCACTGTATCGCGTTAGTCTACAAGTCCTTGGCATTTCATTCTCTAAACTCTCGACTGCCCTGAAGATTCCCCTTTTTCTGACTTTTTTCACTGGTGTATGTTGGCAAGTATACTACCTGACAAATCACTTGAAAATGCCGCAGCAGTCAATAAAATGGAGTCTGGCTTTCTTCTTTCAAATGACGACCCCCGGTTGATTTTCCTTCCTGTTGGCTTTGACCATTGCGTCTTTCATTTATCCAGAGTATAACGCTCAAAACGAAGAAGGCAAACTGTTGATCGCACTCTTCAGCCCTCTTATCGTAGTCGTTCTCAAGGTAATCTCGCGAATTTGCGTCCAGCGAATGTGGAAAACCACCCATCCTGGACGGTCGTATGTACTATTGGTGCCACTGTATTGTGGTTCGGCTGTGTTATTTCGAGTTTTGCAGGCGGATCTTGACAGTCTAGAATCCATTGCTGTTCTTGGAATAATCCACGGTGCTGTAGAAGTCGTGGAACGAAGCACCATGGTTGTGATTGATCATATTTGTCACGTGCTTTGGAAAAGGAAATCGGCGCCTTGGGGAAGTTTTCGCACTCCTCGCCGTGAAAGACTAATGGCTGATATCGCTATCATGAGCATGCTGTTTGAGTCGATTGCCATAGTGGCGGTCAATGGATTTCTGTATTGCTACCAATTAATTTACCTACAAAATAACTCCCTTTTGAAGTTACTGTCCTCATTTGCCATCAATGCCTCAGTTCCTTTGTTGATCGAGTGGTTTTTCACCAGCCTGTCTCTTGCCATCGAGACTCGCTATCAGAATCTGGCAGTCATGGCTGTTTGGCGAAAACAGTGGAAAAGATACGTGTTGGTGGCGATTGTAAATGTGTTGCCGATGGCTTTTTGGACTATCACCAATCTCTTGCCAGTTGTACATGGACGCTTTCACGAGGCGAACCAACCCTGCAAAATGCCGTTTACTTGAATTTGCTTGCGCATGCATCGAGACTTTCAGCATGATAGTTTCGCTACCATTTCCAGTACAATGTGCTTGGATTTCTTTAAGAGTGCGGATGAGGCATTGCAGCCGCTCGTAATTGTGAAAAATACGAAACCTGCAGTGCAAGCGTGTAAGCGGGGAGTTGGGGCGTAGTGTCAGTTGCAGCCGACAGAACAGGCGTTATATTTTTGCTTCTTCAGGCTAGCAGAGGCAGCAGGTCAGCGAAGGAAGGAGCGACAAAAACAAGTGACGCCTGTATACAAACTATCGTTCGTGCTGTCTCGCCTCCACATACAAAGCAGTAACCAATAACAGCTAACCAAAGCGTTTAAACTAACTACGTCGATCGCGGGAGTATCTAAAATTTCTCACAAAATCTGCGATGCGTTGGCTTAATCAACAACGAGAAGTCAATTTGAAATTTCTTCATTTTGTCCACTGGGAACGACTCTTTCCTCAGTAAGGTCTCAGGATTGCCAAAGATTACGCCGTAACTCCACGGTGAATGTTGACATCAAGCTTTTTCTAAACCCACTTAGAAGCCATCTTAATGCCGGCATACTTTCTTTTTGAACAGTAGATGTAAGCTTAATTAATTTCTAAAGGGATGGGACTTTTTTTTTTTATTACTTAGATATTTTCTTTATATACACAAATATTTATATTACATATAACACACTTACGCTAAATACCAAACTACAGTACAGGTTGTACATCTAAATAAACTAAAAACGACACGAAAGACCGGTTCGCCGATTTCGTGAATCTGATAAGAATTCTTTTTTGTTACGATTTCTTGCAACAAAAGTCTTTGTGTCATACTTGAGTTTAATTTTTTTGCTTTAAATCCCGATATGTTAGGGCATATTTGTATCTTCTACAGTCCCACAAATAAGTTTTCCAATCAATAAAAAATAGTTCAGTAAGGGGCATGGGTGTGCTATGGCGCCCAATACGATGTCTTCTGAGGCGAGGTTGATTATCTTATTTCGACTGTAAACCAATGCTCTTCAAAATCTTGCCAAACAAGCCTTGAATGAGGGCAAAAATATAACAGGTGCTTTAAAGTTTCTGGTTCTAGTTGACAGAAGGTGCAATTTTTATATGAAATAAAACCTATTTTGTAGAGCGTATCAGTCGTGTAAAGTATATTATATTATATTGGAACGCTGCGTTACATAGGGTTCAAGGGCAACCTTGTGAGGGAGAGAGAAGATCTCATTCAATTTCTCTTCTGACAAATTAAAATCAGCTCGAAGTTTGGATGCTATATTGGGCAATTTTACCTTTTTACTAATAAGCAACGAGGAATCGGTGGAGGTAAAAGTCTTCAAGTATGACGGAATCGAGGTTCGGAGGCCTGCCCATACTAAGAAGTTAGACTTCTTTATCTTTGTTTGGACAATTTCGAAAGAGTCCATGTTATCCAAATTTAAAAGGAGGTCACTAACACGTATTACACCCGACAGAAAGAAGTTCTTGTAAAAACGGGACTACCGTCAATACGAATATCTTGGTCATTCCAAACAATACTTTTCGAGTCCTTTGAGGTGGCAACTGAAAATCTTCACTAAAGTCCCACCACCATTGGAGAAGTTGATTGTAGAATAGACAAGGAATTGCGACGTCAGAGGTGCCATAACTAGAATGAAATAAAATAAACCTCCAAACTTTGCCAAGAGGTAAGAAAGGTACAATTTCCAGGGACCTTTATTGGGTTTAAGAACCTTTGAAGCCAGGCCAAGCGTATCGATCTAATGTCATAATGGCCAATTGTGGAAAGTCGTATTACCTTGTCTTTTCCATTCCATAAGGAATTACGGAGTGTACGTTTTATTTCTTTCACAATTTCATCAACAACTGGCATCAGAGAACAAATTTTCACAAATTTCGGTGTAATTAAGGATTTAATAGAGGATATCACATGGCCGCGCGGAGATACGAAATTTCTCTTCGAGTGTTGAAAAGTATTTCACGAGGGAGCGCAGCGAACGAGTGAAATATTTTTCAACATGAGAAGGGAAATTTCGTATCTCCAAGCGACCATGTAATTTTCTTTTTATTGTATAAAATCCTCACAATACAAGAAAAGATGCTTTACATGTATTCTTTATTTCAAAAACTAAGGTTTTTGAAATAAAAATGATATCACACATGTGTGGATAGCGTTTTTATCGATTGCTACAGCTCGGTATACCACTCAATTTTATATAATAAATAACTGTAACTTTGCCGTAAAGGGATAAACTTGTACAAGACCACAGATTCAAAAGCTTTTTGACTTTATCAATATTTTCAATGAAATTGTTTCTGCTAAAGCCTTGATGGGCTCACATGGCATAGCTTCTGCATGTACCACAGCACCGGTGAGGTAAAACAAAAGGAACAAAAGAAAGAAAACAAAACAACTCCAAATAAAGACTAATCCCAAGAGAACAAGATACAATGCTTTCCTGTACATGCAGAAAGACCCTGAGATGGCCATTTGATACCAAGAGGTTTATTTGTATTCTTTCTTGAAAGTGCGATCCAAATACCTTCTGTTTTATCATAGTTAATCGCCAGGCCTGATAACAAATTGATGGTATCTAGTAAATCGAAAAGAGATTAGAGATACTAATATAAATGGATGGGACTTGGATTTGGAGTTGGGCCCAAGGTTCTCTCCTATTTGAGGAGGGTAAACTTTGAATGTAGTGAGCAGAGAATGTAAAAACAGGAGTCGATACAACGTAGAGTTCTTTTAAATTTGTGTACTACATTTCGGCTGGCCAAACTAGTAGCCTTCGTCAGGTACTAGAGGGATGTACAATGGAGAGTCTTTTATATGTCTGGATATTGACCAAGAGAAAATAATTCGAGAGAAAGGGAGACGCCCCGTTTAATCCTCCACCATTGCTTCTGCTACTCTCAAGATTGTTTAGTCCTGAAATTGGACTTGTTGGCAAGTTGCCTTTGTACTGTTCAACCCTTAAAGAAATATCTTATAGCACGCGACCTTATTTGACATTTACGCTTCTTAACATCATTTAATGTTATGTACACCTGCATATGGTGTGTTAGGTTTTAGTTGATAAATAGTTTGTAGTAACTACAGCAGCCATTGCTTCTTTCCTCGTGGTCTTTATCGTAGGAAAGATACTTGTACCTTGATACTTGTCATGTGCACCTGTTTGGTTTGCTATGTTTCAGTTTATAAATTGACTCTCGTTATTTGAACTACATCATTCACTGTTTCTTTGCTCATGTGACTGTCTTGGGTTTGAAATCTCATGGGATCCCTGGGTCAGTGATGATGAGATATCGTAAAATTGAAAAAGTAAACAAGACTTGCCTGTAAGTTGAAGTTTGATTGGAATTCTATCGAGTCATCAAACTGCGCCAATGGGTCACATGCCCACCCTTGCACAATCCATGATACTGGCATTTGGTTATACCCACCCATTTATTTGTGGTGCTACTGACATTGCAGTCCTTATACAGTTCAGTTTATGGTGACAAAACTGTCACATTAGGCTGTAAATACCTGTTATGCGCATGCGTCTAGCTATCTTATGTGATCCCTTGGTGCAGTTTGATGGCTCGATAGAATTCCAATCAAACTTCAACGTAAAGGTAAGTCTCGTTTAACTTTTCAATTCTCTTGTCCGCTGGTTCTTGTTGAAGACAAAGCTATCTCCGAGGCCTAAAGATTATAAAACATAAAAATATCTTTGGGTTTTAAGATTACAGTAAACGAACACAAAACTAATATTTCCATGTCATCATACATCACTGACAATTTAGAAATCACATAGGGCCCTTATCCGTAGTAACGTATATACTCGTAAAATAATGTCGTATTCTTTTTGTTATTGTAAATACCTGCTCGAGAAAATCTCTCTTACTGTTGACGTGCCATGACACATCTATTTTAGGGTGCATTTTTTGGGGACTATTCTGTCTACTCTTATTCCGGTTTAGGATTAACGGAATAACAGGAATAAGGTTTTTCAAAAACACCCGTATTCCGGGAACTAACACTCGGAATGGTCTGGACACCACTAAGGTCCGTTTCAAACGTCGTCTTAGCACGGCAGTAGTAGCACGTCGTTTGAAACCGTGTCGCGCCACTGCCGTGTAGCACGTCAAGCTAAACGTCGTGCGACTGCCGTGCTGAGATAAATTAATAAATAAAAGTACCATGTATGAAAAAAAATCAAGAAGTTCCTTAGCGGGATCGTTCCCCACGTGAGTTTTCATAGTTCGACTGAAACAAATTCGACGTCTGAAACCAAGTCGTGCTAAGGTCGTGGCAGAGTCGTGCCGACTTAGCACGACAGTAGCACAACGTTTGAAACAGGCATAAGAGTGACATTTGGCGGCCGCACACGATTTGGGTGCCAAAATAATCCTAAAACAACGTGTATTCTGTGTATTCCGAGTAAACCGTATTCTGTTTATTCCGTTCATTCTGCTATCCAGAGCAGAATAAACGGAATAGTATTCCGCTCCGAAAACGGAACAAGTCCCCCAAAAACGCGTAAACTGACCATTTCGTCTACAGTGCCGCACCAGGAATAAATTTATTTGGGGGGGGGGGGGGGGGGNNGGGGCAGACCACGAGCGCCGAAGGCGCGAGCTTCTAGGAGGGTGTCAACTGTTTAGCGTATAAAGACGTTTTTTGGCTATCGTAAACGTATAAACAACAAAATATGAACTGACTAACGTATAAAAGAAGATCGACTTTTTAACGTATGCGGTACTTAACGGCCAAAGCGTGCAGACTTTCTTGAATAAATAACAAAATTTTGAGGTAAAAATGTAAATTTTTAGTTGACTTTGACCTCGTCTAACACGTCTGCAGACTACTTGTGCCCTCTATTTCGTATTTTGCGTGAGATTGCATGACTTCCCTTGTCTCATTTCGTGACATGCTCCGAGCCTGCGCTCTGCCTGCGGTTTTAGTTACCAGGCCTAGGCTTCTCTCTCCGCTTTGCAGACCTTGCAAAAATGGCAGTCATTAGCGCTGTGATCACTTTTTATGGAAATTCGCAAGTTATCGAACGTTTTCGTTCAAGAATTTCTTTTCGGGATGACTTGAGCAGCTTTAATAACTTCAAACGGCACGTAGAGTTTTCTCGACGTGAAAGAGAAAGCGAGGGAGCTCGGAGTTAATTGCTTCGAGCTCAAATTGTTTCCTTTGGCGAGGTCAGCCACAGGAGCAAGTGACTGCCAGAATTATGCAATCTATACTCAGGAACAGTGGGACCTGGAGAGGCCACTACTCTTCGAAAGTTCTGGTAGTAAACTAAACGGTAAATTTAACAATTTTTTTACATTAAATTGGATCATTATGCTGTAAAATGTTTGAAGGAGCGACGTCATGTACGGATGGCGCATCTTAAAAGTTTATCCTTTGTGTAATCTTCCTCAGTCGTAGCCATCCTTGTTTATTTTCGGTTTACTATGTCTATTATTAGACGCCTTATAACTTCTTTGTTGTTTTCCTACCCTAGACCCCATGTAATAAACTATTATTGTCGTTATTTTGAGCTTTACTCGAAGATGATAGTAACACTTCTATCAAAAATGACTTACAATATCGTGACATTGAAATTGTTTAATTCTGCTTGATTGTAGTTCATGTTGTTGAAAAGATTACAACTCTGGGATCTGCTAAAACCATTGTAATTGAGGTCCAAACAGGAAGTAAAAGTAGTGATTAGTCAAGTCAATCAATTCAATTACAGAAACTATTCTTAGTGTTCAGTGTGCTTCTTTGGCCATAAATGGTAATAAAGGCCTTCAACATCGTTCACAGGAATCTAAAAGAGATCAAGGGAGCAATAATTGTGCAATACAGTAAACAAAATTATGTCATTTAACTGATTTTATTTCAATGGCTCACTGGATTTTATATTCATGGCTTACTTTGCAAAAGGAGACCACCTACAGCTCATAAAAGTCAGAAAATCATATAAATTAACTGACTAATCGCCTTTTTTGCTGTTTAATGACTAAATCCATTTTTTCTAACAGTAAATGGCTTTTTTTAGCTGTTTACTGACTAGAGCCATACCCCATTGACACCCTCTCCTCTGGAGACTAACTAACATATGGCTTCCGGCAACTCAAAAAGAAGTCTCGGTCGCCCGGCCGGGCACTTTCGCGCTGTAGTTCGGATCAGTTCTTTGTTAAGGAAAGCAAAATATGTAAAATTCTGGGCTAAATTACAGAATACAGGGCCACTTGTTTGCGTGTCATTGAATAACAATAGGGCCCATTGTTGTGTGCTTCGTTCTTCTGTAGCTTCAGCCTAATTTGCATGGAGTGGCCCTCTGTGGCCCTGTATTCTGTAGTTGCTCCCAAATTCTGCTGGTAATCTCTATTCTGTTATTAAAGCGTGGCGAAAAATGTGCTTCACACAAAAAACGGTGGCTTGCTTTACCCTCGCGTGCTCAAAATCTCAAGTTTCGTTCCGCATGATTTAACGTGAGTCTCCGACAAAAGGCACATCCAACGTTCTAAAAATAATTTGTTTACGATAGCCAAATTTAGCCACGCGGCAAACATTACGAATCCACGCAGGAAAGAAAATTTGAAATCCCGTGGTTTTGTAAAGATTCTACAATGATTTTCTTAACAGTACTTGATATTGTTGTGAGAAAAGAAAACAAATTTTGATTAAAGAACTTACAAGGATCCAAACAACACAAAACAGGCTAGTAAAAATGATGGGCTAATCAAAAGTTAAACAATGCGTGGACCCAACCTGGTTTTGACACCTCACTCATGAGTTGCTAAAACTCCTTGGCGTTACTCCTTGCCTTCAAACTGTGAACTGTGACTATTAGTAATAACTTTTCAATTTTTAACACTAAATTCTCTCACGAAAACGTTACAAACCTTGGAAGAGTTATCGTGAGAACACTGAAGTTCTGTATGAATAATACCTCTTTGTTAAGTGATGTTTAAAAAACGAGCAGCAGTCAAGTTTGAACAATGGTTGAAACTGTGACAGGAACATATTAGCATACAAGAAAAACAAGCTATGCCTTAATTTATGAGCCCCTCCCAGGGGTTTTGGGGAACATGGGAACATGGCTAATTTAAACTTGGAAACGGGGGAACAAATACAAAATACCTCAGGGAACAAGGAACCAAACCATTTTGGGGATAAAAAAAAACTGAGAAAAAGTTAGAATTATTTTCGGGAACAAGGGAACACAAGCAAGTTTTTAAAGAGAACAAGGGAACAAGGACTCCCTCCCCGCCTGGGACGGGCTCGTTTATACAGTTCGTCGCGTGGATCACCCGGCCGCTGACAGATCTTTGCGGAGGACAAATTACGACGACTCATGGCTATCTGTGAACACTTCTCCAAGTATTAAGTATAATTATTAGTACTTTGACAAATCTACTCCAGACACTCGCGTCACGATCGATTTCACATCATAGGAAACCTGTTTTTACTTTCCATTTGTCTACCCATGGCAAGTGATCCAAGAAAAGTGGAAAACAATGCTCATACATATGCACAAACCCTAGTTTAGTGGACGAGTG
Source organism: Astreopora myriophthalma (assembly GCA_014634185.1). Taxonomy (NCBI): domain Eukaryota; kingdom Metazoa; phylum Cnidaria; class Anthozoa; order Scleractinia; family Acroporidae; genus Astreopora; species Astreopora myriophthalma. The sequence continues at coordinate 2,285,793 of BLFK01000386.1, read as the reverse complement.
CAGTTCGCAGAATTACACACTTTGATCGCGACGAAGTCGTCATGATGATTTCGTTTCATTTTAATACGATCTAAAAATTTGGTGTTTAGGGGGCTGAGAGTAGTCATTGTAATATGAGTGCTAGCACATTAATGGAAGTCTTTGGACACCTCGTGGTGAGTTTCACTCGTGGCGTCACAGACCACTACAACCCAAAACAAACTGAATTCGCTGTAGAGGGTTTTGGCTACCATCTTCTGGAAAGCACAGGTCGAGAATGGTATCATTATCCTGTTGATGAGCTTATTTACCAAGAATATAGCATTAACGAACCGACAACTAGAGATTATATAGCGTCTCAGCCGAGGTTTAAATTCACCGACGCATGCTCACTGCCAGAAAACGAAGAGGCAGACGAACACGACGAACACAAGGAGCTGGACGATGAAAGCGGAGCCATGGCTTGGAAACAACTTAGACCATCTCTCCTTGTATCAGTTGGCAAATCAATGTACATTGGTTCTTTAATTTCGCTATTGACTGCTCCTTTTGTCGGTGCATTGTATACACTGATTACGTATATCTTCCATAAAACTGCGCATGACTGTGAATTCCAACCAGGAAAACAGATTCCCATCCGAGTGCAATGGATGCGAACAGTTTCTGACATTGTCTTCTGCGTTTTCCTCTACGTGTGGTTCATAGCAAACTCCCTTCTTTTGTTTCGCCCTTTTCAGTTAAAAGGCGTGAAAAGAAAACTTGTGTTGGTTTGTTGCTTGACATACTGTTTGGATGCGCTGTATCGCGTTAGTCTACAAGTCTTTGGTATATCACTCTCTAAACCATCGACTGCCCTGAAGATTCCTCTTAATGTGACTTTTGTCACTAGTGTATGTTGGCAAGTATACTACCTGACAAATCACTTCAAGATGCCGCAGCAGTCGATAAAACGGAGCCTGGCTTTTTTCTTTCAAATGACGGCACCCAATAGCTTTTGTTTCTTGTTGGCTTTGACCGCAGGGTTTTTCATTTATCCAGAGTATAACGCTCAAAACGAAGACGGCAAACTGTTGATCGCACTCTTCAGCCCTCTTATCGGAGTCGTTCTCAAGGTAATCTCGCGAATTTCCGTCCAGCGAATGTGGAACACCACCCATCCTGGACGGTCGTATATACTATTGGTGCCAGTGTATTGTGGCTCGGCTGTGATATTTCGAGTTTTGCAGGCGGATCTTGACAGTGTAGAATCCATTGCTGTTCTTGGAATAATCCACGGTGCTGTAGAAGTCGTGGAACGAAGCACCATGGTTGTGATTGATCATATTTGTCACGTGCTTTGGAAAAGGAAATGGGCGCCTTGGGGAAGTTTTCGTACTCCTCGCCGTGAGAGACTAATGGCTGATATCGCTATCATGAGCATGCTGTTTGAGTCGATTGCCATAGTGGCGGGCAATGGACTTCGGTATTCCTACCAATTAATTTACCTGCAAAATAACTCCCTTTTGAAGTTACTGTCCTCATTTGCCATCCATACCTCAGTTCCTTTGGTGATCGAGTGGTTTTTCACCAGCCTGTCTCTTGCCATCGAGACTCGCTATCAGAATCTGGCTGTCATGGCTGTTTGGCGAAAACAGTGGAAAAGATACGTGTTGGTAGCGATTGTAAATGTGTTCCCGTTAGCTGTTTGGACTAGTTCCAATCTCTTGCCAATTGTACATGGACGCTTTAATGAGGCCAACCAACCCTGCAAAATGCCGTTTACTTGAATTTGCTTGCGCATGCATCGAGACTTTCAGGATAGTTTCTGATACACGTACCATTTGCAGTACAGTATGCGTGGATTCCTTCAACCGTGCGGACCGAAGACATTTTACGCCGCTCATAGTTCTCAAAAGTACGAAGCCTACAGTGCAAGCGTGTTAGAGCCGGGAGAGTTGGTGTGGCGCAATGTTGTCAGTTGGAGCCTGCAGAACAGGCGTTATTTTTTTTTCGTTTCTGAGGCGTGCGGAGGCAATTGCGAAGGTTGCGCGGGGCGCGAGTCACGATGGAAGGAGGGACGAAAAAAAAAAAAACGCCTGTACGCAATTATCGTTCCTGCTTTTTGGCCTTTATATACTCCCCAAAGCACTAACCAATTACAGCCGGCCAAACCGTTTAAACTAACGTCGTCAATCGCGGAGTACTTAAAATTTCTCACGAAATCTTAGATGCGTTGGCTTCATCAACAACGAGATGTGAACTTGAAATTCTTCAGTTTGTCCACTAGGAAGGACTCTTTGCTCAGTAAGGTCTCAGCATTGCCAAAGATTACGCCGTAACTCCACGGTGAATGTCGACATCGTTTTCTTGACTATCAAGATTTTTCCGAACCCAATTAGGAGTAATCTAAGTGGCGGCATACTTTCTTTTTGAACAGTAAATGTAGGCCTTTGGTTTTCACTGATATTTGGCACTTTTGGAAATAAACGAATGAATAGCTTCCTCTAAAGAACATGATAACGCGATCGCCATGTTGTTGTCGAAAAACAGCTCATGATCACCAGGGGTGTAGCCAGGACTTTTCCAGAGGTACGCACAATTTTCCAAATCCCCCCCACCCCCATCCCCCAAGTCCCAAATCTTTTTTCAGGTGACTTGATTAAAGGCGAGGTTACGT
>BLFK01000386.1:2274249-2282513 GCA_014634185.1 Astreopora myriophthalma | reverse complement strand
CGTGGCTCAATATCACCGCCTGAGTCCACCCCACTCCCTCCGGGTCCTTTACTGGGCCTCTTGCGCTGGGTGGTTCTAATGCCATTTGCTAGCGACTTTGCCGCCAGCGACAGGCACACACAGCACGAAACAAGGCTATTGTACTCTCAGCTCCACTTAGCGATAATTCAATCTTTCTTATCGGCCAGTAAGAACGAGGAAAATCCTCAAGATGAAATGGAATTGGAACCAGGAGAAGTGATGGACGAATCGGACTCCCGTCATCTCATCAAGGGAACAGATTTGAAAGCATTGAGCCGGGATATGATCAAATTAATTGACAAGTTTAGAACAGTGCAGCTCAACCGCGCCATCATCGATCAACAAGTTCAGCTTTCTCTGGATAGATTTGCGCAAACTCTGCAAGTTGCTATAGCAAGTGGCTGCCTTTCTGCTGGCAAAGGTAAGCTTGTGTGGTGATGACAAAGCCAATACGAGTAGGCTCCACTGGCGCTGCTGGGCCCCGTTTCTTGAGAGCCCCGACTGGGAACTGGGAAAACTTTGCATTAGCCTATTACTTTCGGCACTCAACTGAAAACCGTCACGAGTCTTGTTGTGGTAACTAATTTATTTTGTCAATGCAGTGAATACCAAATCCCAGTTACTAGTTCTTGTAGCAGACCTGGGAACGCCTTATCTTTATGGTAATTAGACCACCACGAGCTTGTTCTTGTGTCCTCTTCTAACTAGCCAAACTGGGATTAATACTACAAAATACCCAAACCCTCTAGGGTGTATTAGTCGCCATGTAAATGAGAAAGCTTACGAATTCCCATTCGCACATACTGACTGCTACAAAATTTTGCATACTTTCCTAGAACATTGAGAGAGTGGAACGTTTTACCCGCTGAAGGGGTTGATGCCCCTTCCTTTACTGCATTTGTAGACTACCTTTAAACTGATCGTTGTATTTATTTCAAAGATATAATTATGCATCTTCAAATGGGAACTCAGAAAGAATCCGAGTCCCGGATGGGATTCGAACCCACGACCCTCCGAGATCTAGTACGGATGATCTAACCACTGAGCTGTGTTATCGCCGATATGTCTTAATGTGACTGCGCGATGTAGTTAAGAGGCGTATATGGTTATTGAAAATTGGACTATATGACTGCGTGATGCAGTCGTAGACTATTGCCACATTTCACCCGTGCTCGCAACACAGTCTCCAGAAGCTCAGTGGTTAGAGCATCCGTATTAGATCTGGGAGGGTCGTGGGTTCGAATCCCATCTGTGGCTGGGATTTTTTCCGAGTTCCCATTTGAAGATGCGTAATATCTTTCATGTATTTCTCACATTACTCGCTTGGGTGATTTATTTATTTATTGTTTATTTGTTACTGTCCGCCGACTGATTTGCAAGAATCATTTTTTGATAGAGGCAAATTATTGGTAGATAGAAGTAGTGTATACTAATATTTGTGTTTGCTTTTGCAGATGAATTGCTTTCCTTGTGTAAGCTTTTACCAGCGAACAGGTTCGTATTCTTTACTCATGAATTCAAAGGGATTGAATTGACGGATTTTAATAAGCTGCCATTTTTAGAAAGGCCTGCCCAAACAGGAAATGTTTGGCGCTAAAACTTGTTAACATCTTGTTGGGTGACCAAGTATTCGAGTCTTTCCGTTTGTCCAGCTTGTTTTGTGTTGTTTAAATATGTTTTATCGTATTGTACAGTGTATATTGGGCAAGATTTGACGGCCAAAATCTGGACGTCACTATCGGTTCATGTGCGCGCATTTAAACATCTCAAAGAGCTTACATTTAATAACTCAAATCAAAGCTGATTGCTAAAAAGATATGTTCTTTCATGTTAGGTTGCTCACCACAGTTATAGGAAGCCTGGAAACCAGCCAGTGATTGTTAAAACCTGTGTACAGTCATTTACAGTGGGCGCACTTTTTTTTTTTTGGGGGGGGGGGGGTAGGGAGTTTCCCGGAGTTGGACTACGTGGTATATACTGTGATCGTGTTCTTTTGGTACGTATTCCGTTTTCGGTATGGGCGGAATAGCAGTCTGTTTATTCTGGTCTTTCTCCTTTGCTCCCGCCCCAATCCCCTCGCGGCTTGTTTTCGCGGCTTCGCCGCTTGTTCGTTCGCTCGGACAAAACCGCCATCTACGCAGGCTAATTTATTCCCCCGACAGCAGAATGAACGGAATGAAGAGAGTATACTCTTGTCTGCTGAGCATTAATTTACTTGCTTCGCAAAGATTCTTGGGACTGAAACTTTGACCGCGAGGTACTTTGTTACGTTGTCATCAACAAATTACTCATCTTTCGACTCAACAGTACAACACTGGCAACGTCGAACACTGAAGTTCGCTGATGAAACCGTGAGGGTATTTTGTTGAGCCTTTGCGCGTCGCCGGCGTTCATGGAATTTGAATTCGGGTATCCCTAGGCAATGAACAATCCGTCATTTTTATCCTATTATGCATACGCTTGGACTTCTGCGGGGAGAATGATCGTTATCACTGCTAATGACTTTCAAGCCGAAAATGCCAAGCACTGTGTTTCAGAAGGAACGAGAAGGTGTACCTATCGCCTTTCATTCGCCGCTCGTTCGTTCGTTCGTTTGTTGTTGTTGTTGTTGCTGCTGGGAACGGCGACAAACCATACAAATCCATTTGAATCTGAACCTTTAATGAAATATCCTTGCACGAGTGGCGGTTAAAAAAGACTCACAGTGTTGTTACATAGCCATTAAGTTAGATCGTCTCGACAAAACAGAAAAACTCAACTAAACCTGTTAGTTAACACTAAGGTTTAAACTCGGTGGCCCTCGTGGTCACCGTTCGAAGAGCGCCACCTACGCGCATGCCTGACAATTAATAATACTTAACAGGGAACGCAGCTGGGCCACACGAAACCCAGCAGTAACATTTTTATTTTTGGAGGTTATTGTTTCGTACCCCCAACACAACATGACTTTATGGAGTCGATGCGTTGCTGCCCTCGTGACTCAACATTTCATTTCGATTCTGCAAAAAGGAAAAGATACACTACGTAAGCCACTCGCTCCCCCTCCCCTCTCTTGCCACCCTCGCTGCATGCCGAAGCCTACAGCCCGGCAATAATGCCGAGCTATCGATCATTTCAAACCACGATGTGCTGCTGACGAATATCTCTTATGATACTGAAATAGATGCGTTTCGCATTCACCATTGCACAATACCCGGACATTACTTTGAATTCGAATTCAGTTTAACCGAGGTTTGAACCCGGGACGCCTTTCCCTAGGAGCTTCCTTTCAGTTTCCTGCGTGACCGGAAATCGAGAAAACATCAATTGATTTGTAATTGTCATTTTTAAGTGTGTCATCGTGATTGTGCATAAACTCATGCGAATTCTTTTGGGCCTATTATGTTGATTCCTATTCTGGTTCAGGATTAAACGAAATACTGGAATGAGGTTTTCTAAATGACTTGCATGGTTATTACGGAGTGAGGACCTTGAAACCAATGCTCGAGGTATTGAGAAGCCGAGAGGCAACCGGTCGGTGTCCTTGCCTTGGAGCCGGGGTACTCCCTATATAGGTATGTGCCGCCCCAAAGGGTATTGTTTTATAGTTGCTTTGATCTGAAAACGGGTATAGATTTTGAGCATTATGGCAGCCGTCTTAAATCGGGTATGATTTTCAAGGGACCCTCGAGAGCGTATAAACGTATTCGTCTTCTCGACTCCAATTGAGAAGTAACCAAATCACTCGAGCTAAACTTTCGGGTGAATTTTACCAATTCTTGACTTTGGCACTACTCAGTTCCACTTGGATGCGGTAATGGATTTGCAAACGAAGAGCAACTTTCAGAAGCCAGGTCTGAAAACGGATATTGGATTTTAGAGGCCAAGACTGCAATCGGTTGAGTAAAATTGTATGTTTTGGTCTGATAAAGGTCAGGATTCGAGGGACCGGGCGGCACATCCCTGTCAAGAATTCCAAGGGGTACCCGCTGGAGTAACCTTTCACGATTTTCGCGACAAAATCATTACCAAAGAATGTATTTTGTGCATTGCGAGTGAACCATACTCTGTTCATTCTGTTCGTGCTTGTATAATTGGAGTATCGACGGCTTGAAAGTTTACGGAAGCGACCGTGTATCAGATAATCAATGTTTTATTTGGTATGATACAATTATTCGATCTAAAATGAACAAAATTACATAACTATCACTGAAATATTCGAATACGCTGAAATCCCTAGACAAATGAAGAGAAAATAATCAAGATAAAAGACTGAATTAAACTTACTTCGGTGACGGGTTTCCGTAAACTACAAACTCTTGAAACTGAAAAACTCAACCGCTTAAAACTGCTGAAACTTAACTGACTTAATCTACTGGAGCTGGTTAGCGACTGACTCACATCCTTTCAACAACGTGCTATTAAACAATTAGATTATTCGCTTTCGATTTCTATCGCGTGATAGTTGACGTGATAGTTCACGCATAGAAATCGACAGCGAATAATCTAATCGTTTTATTATAAATCTACTAGTCGTTCAAAACTAAACAAGTAAATTATCTATATCCTCATCGCAGACACTTCGAAACACTTCGAAAACGCGACGAAGTGGCCGCCACTTTGTTGAAAACCGCTACTCGCTATCTATCAGAATAGATAGCGAGTAGCGTAGCCAATCAGAGAACGGCATTCGTGATAGAACGCTTGTAGATTTATACTAATAACTAATATTTTTACTCAAATTAAATCTCTTAAAATGTCAATCAAAGTTTTGTGCGTTTCCGGTAACAATTAACTTATTAATCAGTTCTGTCGCGGTAACAATGCTGCTATCGAGAGCAGGATAAATAGGATGCTATTATGTTCATTCCGGTCGAAAACGGAATAAGTTCCAAAACCATGGGCCTTCGGAAAACGTTTTCACTCTCTTTCACAATCGTGCGGAGGGAATCATCTTGAAGACCTAATAAATTTAAGGTGATTTTTGTTATCTGCGGTTTGCTTTTTCCTTTTTAATGCTATACGTCATTATTCAGGCACTTTGAAAATGTCGTCCATAATCATTATTTGGCTGCGCAAACAAGACACTGGTCCATAACTGAAGATATTAGTTTTCTGAAATTAGAAGAATTTAGTAGACGGTACTTTTGTCGGTTTGTGTTGGTCATGTGCCATTAATCCGGTCACAGTCATTAAGATGTAAATAGCCATTTATTAATTCCATTTTGGCAATCATTGTTTTATGCCCCGACCCCAGTAACAAACGGCACAGCTTTAACATTTTTGTCGGGAAACAGGCTGACCAATAGTCCTATAGGTGGTTTTCACGTTACGTCATCTCAGCCATGTTGGTGGTCATGTTGATCTCTCGTTGGCTTTCTTTGTTCGTCCACCAGCAGATGTACATTTCACCATTGTGATCCCTACCCTTAGAGATTGGTTGCAAACGACCTATACACAGTTGAATAGAAACTGAATGTTGTTTCTTGTTGTTACCACGATTTAGCATTTCATGTTTTGAGCCTGGAGCATGCTTAGCCATTTTCCTAGGTTTTGAGAAACCAATGTGAACGTAACCGCAAACTTATAAAAAGACCACAGCACCTTGTGCTTTTCACAAGATATCTCTGTAACAAGCGTGCCTGCTTGGCATCAGGGAGCTTTTGCAACGGGGACGACAACGGGACTGCCACAAAACAACAGGTTAAGTTAGTAAAAACAATCGTTCTGCATGCTCTGCACGTGCGTTTTACATTTTGATGCAATTTAGTTTCATCGAAAAGCGAATGGAGACCCACGAAATGGTTACGATGAACCAAATTAACATCTCTTGCAGTTTCTATCCCCGGATCGGGTTCGGTTTCTGAGGCATTATAAATTTCCGGCCTTTACACTTTGCTTATCAGTCATATGCCGACATTTCATTTCACGATTTCGTTTCATTTGAACGCGATTTAAAACATAGTAAAGTTGAATTGAAAGCTGGTTGTTTATAGACGGTTGAAAGTAATCTGTGTAATATGAGTGCAAGCACATTAATGGAAGTCCTTGGGCACCTTGTGCTGAGTTTCTCGCGCAACGTAACGGAGCACTACAACCCAGAAGAAACTGAATTCGCTGTAGAGGGTTATGGCTACCATCCTCTGGAAAGCACAGGTCGAGAATGGTATCATTATCCTGTTGATGAGCTTATTTACCAAGAATACAGCATTAACCAACCGACAACTAGAGATTATATAGCGTCTCAGCCGAGGTTTGAATTCCAATTCACCAACGCATGCTCACTGCCAGAAAACGAAGAAGCAGACGAGCACGATGAACACGAGGAGCTGGACGATGAAAGCGGAGCCATGGCTTGGAAACAACTTAGACCATCTCTCCTTGTATCAGTTGGCAAATCAATGTACATTGGTTCTTTAATTTCGCTATTGACTGCTCCTTTTGTCGGTGCATTATATACACTGATTGCGTACATCTCTTATAAAACTGCGCGGGACTGTGAATTCCAACCAGGAAACCAGATTCCCATCCGAGTGCAATGGATGCGAACAGTTTCTGACATTGTCTTCTGCGTTTTCCTCTACGTGTGGTTCATAGCAAACTCCCTTCTTTTGTTTCGCCCTTTTCAGTTAAAGGGCGTGAAAAGAAAACTTGTGTTGGTTTGTTGCTTGACATACTGTTTGGATGCGCTGTATCGCGTTAGTCTACAAGTCCTTGGCATTTCATTCTCTAAACTTTCGACTGCCCTGAAGATTCCCCTTTTTGTGACTTTTTTCACTAGTGTATGTTGGCAAGTATACTACCTGACAAATCACTTTAAGATGCCGCAGCAGTCAATAAAACGGAGTCTGGCTTTCTTCTTTCAAATGACGATCCCCGGTTGCTTTTCCTTCCTGTTGGCTTTGACCATTGCGTTTTTCATTTATCCAGAGTATAACGCTCAAAACGAAGACGGCAAACTGTTGATCGCACTCTTCACCCCTCTTATCGGAGTCGTTCTCAAGGTAATCTCGCGAATTTCCGTCCAGCGAATGTGGAACACCACCCATCCTGGACGGTCGTATGTACTATTGGTACCACTGTATTGTGGCTCGGCTGTGATATTTCGAGTTTTGCAGGCGGATCTTGACAGCGTAGAATCCATTGCTATTCTTGGAATAATCCACGGTGCTGTAGAAGTCGTGGAACGAAGCATCATGGTTGTGATTGATCATATTTGTCACGTGCTTTGGAAAAGGAAATCGGCGCCTTGGGGAAGTTTTCGCACTCCTCGCCGCGAGAGACTAATGGCTGATATCGCTATCATGAGCATGCTGTTTGAGTCGATTGCCATAGTGGCTGTCAATGGATTTCTGTATTCCTACCAATTAATTTACCTGCAAAATAACTCCCTTTTGAAGTTACTGTCCTCATTTGCCATCAATGCCTCAGTTCCTTTGGTGATCGAGTGGTTTTTCACCAGCCTGTCTCTTGCCATCGAGACTCGCTATCAGAATCTGGCTGTCATGGCTGTTTGGCGAAAACAGTGGAAAAGATACGTGTTGGTAGCGATTGTAAATGTGTTCCCGTTAGCTGTTTGGACTAGTTCCAATCTCTTGCCAATTGTACATGGACGCTTTAATGAGGCCAACCAACCATGCAAAATGCCGTTTACTTGAATTTGCTTGCGCATGCATCGAGACTTTCAGCATAGTTTCTGATACACGTACCATTTGCAGTACAGTATGCGTGGATTCCTTCAACCGTGCGGACCGAAGACATTGTAGCCGCTCATAGTTCTCAAAAGTACGAAGCCTACAGTGGAAGCGTGTTAGAGCCGGGAGAGTTGGTGTGGCGCAATGTTGTCAGTTGGAGCCTGCAGAACAGGCGTTATTTTTTTTCGTTTCTGAGGCGTGCGGAGGCAATTGCGAAGGTTGCGCGGGGCGCGAGTCACGATGGAAGGAGGGACGGAAAAAAAAAACGCCTGTACGCAATTATCGTTCCTGCTTTTTGGCCTTTATATACTCCCCAAAGCACTAACCAATTACAGCCGGCCAAACCGTTTAAACTAACGTCGTCAATCGCGGAGTACTTAAAATTTCTCACGAAATCTTAGATGCGTTGGCTTCATCAACAACGAGATGTGAACTTGAAATTCTTCAGTTTGTCCACTAGGAAGGACTCTTTGCTCAGTAAGGTCTCAGCATTGCCAAAGATTACGCCGTAACTCCACGGTGAATGTCGACATCGTTTTCTTGACTATCAAGATTTTTCCGAACCCAATT
>BLFK01000386.1:2264277-2267396 GCA_014634185.1 Astreopora myriophthalma | reverse complement strand
GTAGAATGTGTGTCTGTTATCCAAAAATGAAACTGGTATGACCGGCATTTAAATTAGGAGAGAGAAACAAAATTCAACGTCGAGTGCTGACGTTCTCCCGAAGCCGCTGATTTTGGTCATTTGACGTCGTTGCTTTGCAGAGGACGGCAAAGAAATGTACCAAAATGTAAAACGCACGTGTAGGGCGTGCAGAACGATTGTTTTTACTAATTAAACCTGTTGTTTTGTGACGTTCCCGTCGCCGTTGCCGTCCTCGTTGCTAAAGCTCGCTATTGTTTATATATCCAACGCGCGCTCGTGGAAAAATTGTAAAATTCAACAAATTTCAACATCAGGCTCGTGGTGTAACAAAAACACCGCTCCCACCCGACCACCCACCCAGTCCCACGCTACACTTCTTTCCTTTATACTAGTACCTTGTCATATAAATATGTAGTAGGCAAGAATGTCGAGGAAAGATTTCCGTATAACCCCATACATTTATTATGCATACAGTTCTTTGTTTATCTAAACAATAGCGGAAACAATAGCGCTCCTTTGAGACTTATTCGCTTTGAATAACTTTAAATTTTGCCATAATAATAATTCTGCATGCATAATTATTGTATGGGGTTATACGGAAATCTTTCCAATGTCGACTGCACTCTTTTAAATTTGCGATTACTCCTAGTCATAAGGAGGTCGATTTATCGAGAAAGACAGGGGAAAGATTCCGTACGTGTCCCTACTTTATTATGCATGCATATTCCTAGCAAACTGCTATTTCGGGAGAGGGTTTAGAAGGAATATGCATGTATAATTAACGTCGGGATCTGTACGGAAATGTACGCTGTCCTCTTTATTAAAAGAGAAAATATTTCTCCTATTCAAATGGTTCATTTCTGGTGTGTTTTAGTGCCTCAAAAGTCGTTGACAGGCTGACAGCTCGGTGTGTTGTTGTTCTCATGAAAGAAATAAACAAACAGTGCTCATTTATGCAAACATTTTTCGGTTTTAATTTGAACGGCTTTGTTCTCGTGTGCATCCGAGGGAAGCCTCTCGATTCCCTTGAGACGGTCAAGAGAATAAGCACCGCCCCCCCTCCCTTTCGTTTACAATGTACATATTGGCATTCGTAGCAGCGCATTCGGCGTTTCCTGTTCTCAAAATGAAACAGGACAAGAGGTCTGTTGTCAGCTTGGGATTTATACTGGTTCTTTTCACCTGTTTTGTCTTGCCAAGTTTGCTCTTCAAATCGTTCAGACATTCATTTCAAGAGACAAATGATCTTGGAGTTGGTTTCAGTCGAGCGAGGAGATCAGTTGAGCATCAAGGAAACCAAAGCGGGATGAAAGAAATGGAAGCTCCTCCGCAAAACTGCGTCAAGCCATCCATTGACGAGTTTCCAAATGATTTCATGACACAGTACGAGCGACAGAAGCGAGGAGGCGTACTTTTTCATTCCCTTTTGGCAATGTACATGTTCGGGGCTTTAGCCTTGATATGCAACGAATACTTCGTTCCTTCGCTGGAAAAGATCACAAACAAGTTACACATGAACTCCGACGTTGCTGGTGCAACGTTCATGGCCGCTGGAAGCTCTGCCCCTGAATTATTCACTTCAATCATCGGTGTCTTTATAACAAAGAGCGACATTGGTCTTGGAACTATAGTGGGTTCGGCGGTGTTCAATATTCTTTTTATCGTTGGCGTCTGTGGCCTCTTTGGTGGCTCCACACTACATTTGTCACGATGGCCACTGTTGCGTGACTCGTTGTGTTACCTGTTAAGCATTGCTGCACTGATCGGTATTTCGTACGACAGAACAGTTTACTGGTATGAGGCGTTAGTTTTGGTCTGCATGTACTTGATGTATGTTATTATTATGTATTTCAACCAAACACTGGAGGGCTTCTTTGAAAAACAGACGGGGTGTCAGGAAGGAAGGTCTGACGCTGAGCGAAACAGTGCCGAGACCGAAGAGAGAATATCACTCCGCAAAGAAGGTGACAAAGAAGGGGTAACTGAAGACGACCAGGAGGTTGGATTTGTCGAACAAAATGATGATTCACCATTTGCAGTTCCGCAAGGCCTTTTTTCACGTATGCTATGGTTCTTGTCGTTACCCCTGATCTGCTTGTTTTATGTTACAATTCCCGACTGTCGTAAAGACAAATGGGAAAGGTGGTTTTTTATCTCCTTCTGCTTATCAGTATTTTGGATTGCAATTCTCTCCTACGTCTTGGTTTGGATGGTGTCAATAATCGGCTTCACTCTTGGCATCCCAGATGTTATCATGGGCTTAACCTTCTTGGCAGCGGGGAGCAGTGTGCCTGATGGGATATCAAGCCTAATTGTTGCACGACAAGGAGATGCTGACATGGCTGTATCAAACACGATAGGCAGCAATGTATTTGATATTTTGTTATGCCTAGGACTGCCCTGGTTTTTAAAGACAACAACAGTTGACTTGGGTGGCTATATTAGTGTGCTAAGTGGCAGCATAATGTATACATCGATGACTCTCTTTGGTACTGTTTTTGTTACCATGATCTGTGTGGTATTGAACAAATGGCGTTTGAACAAGTGCCTTGGAATGATATTCCTTTTGCTATACACAGCTTTCACTGCTGTTGCCACTCTTTTTGAGCTTAATCACTTTGGAAATTTCAGTTTACCAACCTGCAAAATGTGAAGCAATTTTGATGTCTGTATCCTTACGTGTAAATTCAGCATTCTTTCTTGTATTTGGCTGCACAATTAAACATGGAGTGAGGTTACAAGGGGAGGCTGAGGGTCTCAGCCTGTTAATCAAAATTTTTTCCAAAGGGTGAATTTGATCGGTTTATTACATTTGCTGCAGGGTTAATTTTGGCATGCTTGGACTGTGGAGAACACAGCTTTCACAACTCTTTAGGTCATGTTTTGGACTTCGAGTTGAGCTCTTTCATGTTTTATCAAGACTATTGTTTGATTTAGTCGCCTCCAAGCAGGCTTTGTTTTCTAATATACTTCAATTTTGAAGCCAAACTGACTCTTATTAAGCTTTCAATGTCTCCTTACTTTGTTCTAGGAATTGTCATGGATTCGTTTGTTCTGAACAGAACAGTTCAGAGAAGTATCATGCTTGCAAACAGATG
>BLFK01000386.1:2246777-2259277 GCA_014634185.1 Astreopora myriophthalma | reverse complement strand
TGTTTGGTGCTGTTCGGTGATGAGGAAGGTCGGCCATAATCTGCGTTTCTGTCTTCGGTTCCATTTCTCTGCATAAAACACACTTGTACTTGACTGCCTTTGCAAGGTCGTGACCTCGCACTATCCAATAGTTTGTTCTCGTTTTAGCTACTGTTGTCGCTACCCCGGGATGTCCGCACCGATGAGCTTCTTGTATGATAAGACGTGATACGTCGTGGTCATGAGGTAACAATACTGGGTGCTTCGTTTCATAGGATACAATCGCCTTGTCGACGCGTCCTCCAACTCGGATAATGTCTTCGTCATCTACAAAGGGACTTAGCATCTTGAACTCGTTGTTCACCGGGCGGTTCTGTAGGCTTCTCTGTGCGTGTCTGATAACATGTTTTCTGCCTTCCTCTAACTCTTGAGCAGATAGCGGACCTTGACACATTTGGGACTCGTTAGTTTGCTTTAGCTTGGCTAGAAACTTTCTCTTCATCCTGAGTGCCCATGTCATCACGCGAACTAGTTTCTTCCAACTTGAAAATCTATCGCTGTCAACTATAGTCGGCGAGAATACCACAGCTCCTACATTCAACGTCTCTCTACATTCCTTCTCTACTTCCTTTTGGTTCGGCTCTCGTTCGCTCTGGGGCCACTGTTCTTCAGGCAGGCGTAAAAATTCTGGTCCGGATTGCCATCTTCCCGACAACTCCATAACTCCTATACCACGCGAGACATCATCTGCTACGTTGTGTCGGCTTGGAATATGCTTCCACTGTGCCGGGTCGGTTTGACTTTGAATTTCTCCTACTCTGCTAGAGACAAATGGTTTGTAACGCCTGATCTTGCCTCGAACCCATGCTAACACAATGGCACTGTCGGTAAAGATGAAGGTTTCTTTGAACTGGAAGCGAGACTCTTCTTTGATTGTGGCTTGTAATCTGGATGCCAATACAGCCGCTTGCAGCTCTAGCCGCAGGATTGTGAGATGTTTGAGGGGAGCTACCCTTGATTTGGCTGCCATGAATCTGACATCAAATTTACCCTTCTCTATCTCCCATCTGATGTAAGCACATGCGCCAAATGCGTCTTGAGATGCGTCTGCGAAGACACAAAGTGTCGGTTGGGAATCTGCAGGTTCCGGTGGGGATAAACTTCTTGGAAAGGAAACTTCATTAAGCTCTTTGATTTCTTTGAAAAGACTGAGCCACTTCTGTCGCACGGCTGAAGGGAGGTCTTGGTCCCACTCATATCCTTCCTGCCATAGCTCTTGAAAGCCAGTCTTAGCTCGTATCAGAAAAGCTGCTGCGAAGCCAACGGGCTCATAAATTCTTGCTATTTGACTGAGGATACTTCTCTTAGTCCATTCGGTTGAGTCCAGGCAGTCTATGGTTTCAGATTTCACTTTGAACTTAAACGAATCTTCGGTAGAGTTCCACACAATGCCTAAGACCTTGTCTTCTCCTGATCCATTAGGAACGTTCACTTCTTCATTCTGTTTATCGACAGTGTCCTTTAAATCTTTATTTGATTGCCATTCTTTAATTCTGAAAACACCTTTGGGTAACACTTCATCAATTTCCGTCGTCAGCTGTCGAGCCTCTGACACAGTTTGCACTGAGTCCAGATTGTTGTCCATGTAGCTGTTTTCTTTCAGTGTCTTTGCTGCACTCGGACTGTTAGTTTCTCCTTCTGCTGCCGTTTTTCTCAAGGCTATCTGTGCCATAGCTGGCACTGGTTTGTCACCAAACGTCAAAACCGTCTTCACATAGGTGTCAGGCTTTCGATCTATCTCCATACATCTCCACAGGAATCGATTTACGTGCTGGTCTTCCTCTGGTATCAGAATTCTGTGGTACATCCTGGATATGTCACCACTGATGGCTACTTGATTTTCTCTAAAGCGCAGAACGATTCCAAAAATGCTGTTTAACAGGTCCGGTCCTTTTAACCAATAGTCGTTCAGTCGGTTGCCTTGATATACCGAGAACGAAATTGAAGACAATTCTTACAGGTGTGCTCTTCTTATCTGGCCTCAGAACCTCGTGATGAGAAATGTAATGTACAGGACCAGTGTATTCTGCTAATTCCGCGTCTGTTAACTTTCTAGAAAACTTCATTTCTTCCATCTCTTGCATTTGCTCGTTATATGCCTTAGCGTTCGCTTGGTTCTTCATTAATCGGCGCTCTGTTACTTCTAACGTTTTCATAGCTTGTGACCGGTTATCGGGGAGAAACTTGGGATCTGTTTTCCACGGATAGGAAATCATCCATTGATTTCCCACTTTCTTACAGGCGTTTTGGATCATTCTGGTTTCTTCTCGTTCTGACTGAGTTAGCTTATCCGCTGAACAAACACAGGGATTCACTGCTACTCCCATAGATTCTGTGGACCAAAATTCTGACAGATCAACAGGAATGGTGTAGCTGACGAGAAGTATTCTACTTGTTTCTTGATTCTTGCTGGTTGTTGCTCCAAATACCACCCATCCAAGAGGTGAATTCCTGGCCTCTAGATGTTCTGATTGTCTCGTCTCGCCGGTGTGCATTCGGGCGTGGTCTATACCAATAAGTAGGTCCACTGGACCTGAGCCTCGATAAATCTTCTCTTTCGTCAGAAGTGACATTTTTGCAGCATCCTTCTTCGAGATTCCGGCAATGTCATCGCTTATTCGGGGAATCCCTATTGCCTTCACAACGAAACTTCTCCTGTCAGCCAGTGAGGTTACTTGGACCTTGAACTCCTTTGTCTTCATTTGTTCTTCTTCTCCACCTATTTTGGTTATGGTAATTGAAACGTTCTTCCCGTCTAATCCAAGACTCTCTGCTGTCTCCAAACGAATCAGACTTAGTTGAGCTCCAGAGTCGAGAAGTACATTGCCACACTTGTATAGTCCTTGCCCTCCTATTTCTGTGAAATAATCGGTAGTAAAGCATCTTGATTATCCAGGACTGAAGAGATGCTGACTCTGACGTCTGCATTCTTGTGCAGCAGCGGATGATGGTAGTATTCGCAATGCTTGCCGTTCACCTTCTCTGTGCATTGTGTTCTTCTGCTACAGTTGGACATTCTATGTTCTCTTCCTGCTCTTTTAAGGCAGCTAAAACAGGCGTGATTCTCCTTGGCGGCATTTAAACGTTCATCTAGGCTTGACGCGGCAAATTTCAGGCACTGATCCGGCCAATGAGTTGAACTTTTACACAGCCAACATTTAAAGGTTGATACTTTGCTTCGTTCTTTATTTCCGTTAGTTACGTAATTAACTGCGTGATGAGTGCTACTTGTCCTGAGGGGCGCGGTGGCTCGCATGCGCGTCTTCATTTCAGTGGTCATCCACGTCATCAGATGGTGCAGAGTTGCCGGCTCGCCGTTCTTTTCTAGATCTCTCGACCAGACCTTTCTGTCATCGGTACACATTTTCTTTTCAATTAATGACAACATGTGACTGTTATCCATGTCACCTGGAACCCCAATCTCTTTCAAGGTATTGTAGCATCGTTTGACAAGGTGAACTAAGTCGCAAAATCGAGCATCTTCGCCGTCTCGGAGTGGCTTGAACTTAAATACATCTTGCATGATGGTGTCAGAGACAACTCTAGGATCGCCATAAATTGAATCCAGATACTCCCATGCTGCGACGTAATCTGTTCCTATTCCCTTAATTAACTCCAGCGGTTTGCCTTGGAGACATGTGCGAAGAAAAGTGATGGCATCGCGCGTGCTGTACTTCGATTCAATCGCGTGTTTAAAGTCTGCCTTAAATATTGCATACTCTCTAACGTCTCCGGTGAATTTAGGCATCTTTGGTTTTTCCATTTTAAAGCCACACGAATCACCAGCGGTATTTTGATTGTTTTCTTGATTATTCACAACTGAGGTGTTACTAGCGGAAGTGTTAGTGCTTTGGCTTCCCACTGATTGCATTCCTATCATACCACTGCTGTTTTGTGGTGGACTTGCTGAACCAGGATAAGTTTCAACAACATCGTTTGAAATATCATCTTTCGTATTAACTGAAATACTCTTTACTGTTTCTGTTCCATCAATGTACTCTTTTGCCTGAACTTCTACTATCATGAACATTTCTTGACTCTCTTCGAACCACATTTCCTCTTTCTCAAATTCTTCATCATCTTCAATCAATTTTGTTAATTCTTCACGCTTCTGAGTGAGCTTCTCGTATGCCTCCTGAACTTTAGAAAGTGACTTTTTTACCTCGGTAGCTGGACGTTTGCTTTCGATTGTGTGTCGAAGAGATTTTTCAGCCCTTGTTAGCGCTGCTTTCGCATTTCGGCGGGTGACGTTTGCTTCTGACATGTCGAACTCCTCGTGACCTCCAGGTGAGCGAAGAAATCGAATGAAGTGGACAGTTGGAGTATCGACGGCTTGAAAGTTTACGGTCGCTTCCGTAAACTTTCAAGCCGTCGATACTCCAACTGTCCACTTATCTTAACCAACATAATTGTTTTCTCCCAGCCAGTGAAGGCAAGTTCACTTGTACTGTGTTTTGCTCTCATCCACTTGCAGGCCTTTGTTGTGTAAGATGGAAAGGCCAATAACGAGCCACAACTAGGCTAGTTGATTCGGCAATCGTAAAAATCACTCCATCGAAACGGCTCTCCTGTCTCTCACTGACGAACTATTAAAAGCTATGGATGAAAAGAAAATCTCAATCTTCAATTCATTTCTAACCTGCACTTCTCAATCATTTCATTCATCATTCCTTTCACGGGAAAACACGCATGAGCCCAACAAATTGATCTCCTCTCAACTATGTGGCTTCATAGCTCAGTTGGTAAGAGCACTGCACAGGCATCACAGAGGTCGTGGGTTCGAATCCCGTTGAAGTCACTTGAATTTTTCAAGTGCATATATGAGACAATTGCTTAAATTGTCCAGAAAGTGTGAGGATCACTTCTTCAATTCATTTCTAACCCGCACTTCACAATCATTTCATATGACAAATATATTAGCGATCGGATATGTTACTCGAACGTTGTACTCTCCTTATTCCTTGTTGAACAGGTTATACAAATTGACATGCAACATGTCAGTGTTTTGAATATTTTTATTTTGTGTCAGCCACATTTTTTTTTGGGGGGGGGACGACCCCCCCCGGCCCCTCCCCATGCTACGGCACTGTCGGTATATCTGGAAAATCGCTTACGATTACGCCGGAATTTGGTAATGGTAAGCTTCCTGTCAGTCACCGGCCTTTTTAAAGCGTACTTTGCTCGAGGACTCGAGGTCGATGTTAAAGCAAAGTAGGTTACTTCACAAATTACCAACTCCCAACAGGAAATGTGAAAACCTCTTCCATGATTCGACGTCATTTTGGAAAAATTTTCCCTGTCAGTTTTCCGGATTCCGGATTCCAGATTTTAGGTAAACCCGCTGTTTGCCCGTGCTAGTAAATTATGATGTCGGCTTTCAGACATTATGAGAGCGGACAAGACAGCGGACGGCATTGATTACATCGCAGGCGAAGATCTCCAACTTTTTACCACCACAAAACTTTCACAACTGAACTCGCCTTCAAAAAGAGGCTCACGTGAACTTGTCGGGGCCAAAAAGTCGCTTTATACTAATGACGTCATGAAATTTTAGACCCCCGCGTGACTCAGACAAACAAACTCCACTTCTTTGAGAGCTGCAAGGGAAATGGCGAGTAGTTCGCTTCATTCCCTTACAGTTCTGACCGAAGAGGACGGCGTTCCTGGCTCCAAACTTGAAAGGGAACCAGAAGATTACACTGTAGACCAGCTAAAACGGTGGTTAAAATGCAGGGGCTTAAAATTAAGCGGTAAACGAGAAGATCTTATACAGCGAGTGAGAGACTGTGTGAAGAGCGGGAATTATCACACCCTTGATCCGGCAATCGATCATGGAAAATGATTTGCTGCCAAAGTTCTTCAAGAAAATTCTGATGTAAAGACAAATTCTGGATCGATATCCATTCCGTGTATTCCGTCGACTGGCTGGCGTGTTTTTCCGTCTCAAAACATTCCTTCGCTCTTCAACTATGGGCACGTGCATTACTACGCGCTAGAATCAATCCAAAATGTTGCCGATCATCCTGAAGACATCGAAGATGGGCTGGGGCACATGACGGATAAACCTTTGAAAAATGGAAGAAAGTACGTGGATTCGGGCTTTGTTCCAATATGATGGACACGGTAAACGGCGATCATTATTTAGTGAGGGCTCACGTTTGGCCGTCGATGAGAGCAGAGTCGCCGCACAATGTTGTTGTTGTTTTGTCTGTGAACAGTGGTGCCGTTCTTCATTGCTTTTCCAGTAGTTGATTGTCACCAAAGGGCAAACATCGTCAAGAAAATCATGCAAAACTTCAAACTGGGAAGGCCTGAGGCCGGTGAAGTGTTTCATGAGAGCTACATCTTGCACGATATTTTCGTAGGATAAAGTACTCACTATTTTAGGACCCTGTAACTGCGTTGTAGAGACGTCGTTTTTCAAAATCATAGTTTCGACCTTTGCAGACAACTCGTATTTTGAATATATAGTCTGAGAGCCTTGATCAAAAACCAACTTTCCTGAAGGGTTAACGTAAGTGTATGTATCGATCACGGCACATTCCTCATCAACACATTCTTCATCAATAAAACTGCTTTCGTCGACTGTCGGTTCAACTTCTTGTGACTCCTGATCATGATCATCAGAAACTGTAATATCGTTAAATAATTGTTCCTCGTAGTTGTCATTGAATAATTTCTGTTTCTTTGACGCTGGATTTTCTTTCTTTCGGTGCTTTTCTCTTAGGAGCATGTGCTCGACTTACTTGCGCTGGTCTTAGATTTGCCTTCAGTGGATCGGGAAATTCGGCTGTTGGACCTTTTTCGCCGGGCCAGTGAAGAGCACAAATATAAGTGTTTCTTGTTATGTTTTTCTCCGTAAAAAATTCACGCGAACAAGCCACTAGCCAACGCTTGCACTTTGCCATGTCTCGCGAAGGTTCTAGGAAGGGAATGAATACTTTCTTCCCCGATTCCTCTAACTCTGAGTGATTTTGGCCATTTATCTGCATATCTTGAGTCTGTCTTACACTCACCCCAACAACAGTGTTTGGTACCAACCATGCCGCTTCCTTTTAGAACGCTAAGTCATTTTTTGACGAAATTTTCCGTCGTTTTGTTTCAATTTTACAGGTCTCGCTCATACATTTCCTTTAAGCTGGTCGCAATGTTTGTCTGAGTCTGTGCGGGGGGTCTCATAGGTTATCACGTAACAAAATCTATTTTTAGTAATAGTATAAAGCGCTATTAAAATCCGTACACCTACCAGCCCCTCCCCTCTACTCCGCTGTTCCCTCCCTCTCCCCTCCTTCACGCCTCATTATAATATGCGTCACTGCCTTTTCACTTGATCCTTGTGAAAAAGTATCTGCGTGATAGCTCGTGCTCCTCCTGATCCGCATAACGTTAGGCATGAGACAGCACATAAATGTTTAAATACGTGTTAATTTCCGCGACGTTTTTCAAAAAAGACTTCAAATCGGTTGTGGTGCATAAGACCATCTTCAGTTGCCTTTAAAACAAACGAAAAAAGTACGAAAATGAAACGACAGGGAGCATTTTCCTCATTTGCAATATTATTTCTTTTAATCTGCTTGGCGTGTCCAAGTTCGTCCGCATCGCCGGTGTCGCAGCAAACAACTGACTCTCCTGAAGTTGGCGCTTCCAATTCGACTTCAAGAGACATGAGGAAATTAAGTTTGCCATGTCAGAGGCCATCCATAGACAACTTTCCAGCTGACTTTATGACTCAGGATACACGATCGCACGGTGGAGCTGTAATTCACTTTCTTCTGGCGATGTACACGTTCGTTGCTTTAACAATCCTGTGCCATGACTACTTCGTCCCATCTGTGGAGAAGATCGGTTCCAAGTTACACATGAGCCAAGACGTTTGTGGTGCCACGTTGATGGCTGTGGGTACTTCCGCTACCGAACTGTTCACATCTCTCATCGGCGTTTTTATAACAAAGAGCGACATTGGCTTGGCAACCATATCGGGGTCTACAGCGTTTAATGTTCTTTTTATCGTGGCTTTGTGTGGCCTTTTTGGTGGCGTCTCGTTTCGCCTGTCACGGTGGCCGTTGTTGCGTGACAACACTATTAACCTACTAAGCGTTACCGCATTGACTGTGGTCACGTACGACAGAAAGGTTTACTGGTATGAAGCCGCCGCCCTCATATCCTTTTACTTATTTTATCTTATTCTTATGTACTATAACAAGGCCCTCGAGGGGATCTTTCAGGAAATTACATCACAAAGGCAAACGTTCAAAGACGTGGAAGCAGAACTTACTAAAAGCGGTGAGAAGAAGAAACTGATCCCAAGTGAAGATGACGAATTTGAAGATGCCTTTCGAACCAGCGGTGTTCAAGAAATACAAGTCATTCACCGAAATGACAATGCACCTGACTCAGCTCCTCAAATTATTATGTCTTGGACTCGATGGATTATTGCGTTACCTATCAGGTGCTTATTTTACGTGACTATTCCTGACTGCCGCAAAGACAGATGGGCAAGTTGGTACTTACTGACGTTCCTGGTCTCTCTAGTGTGGATGGCGGCACTCTCCTACGTTTTAGTTTGGATGGTTGCGATAGTCGGCTTCACACTCCGTATCCCAGATGTCGTCATGGGGTTAACTTTCCTGGCCGCGGGGAGTAGCGTGCCTGATGCATTATCCAGCTTCATAGTGGCCCGAGAAGGAGAGGGTGATATGGCCGTTTCCCATGCAAATGGCAGCAATGCGTTCAACATTTTATTTTGCCTCGGATTCCCCTGGCTTCTGCAGACAACGTTTGTTGACAAAGGAGGCTATGTCAGTGTACTGACTCAAGGAATAATGTACACAAGTCTATGTCTCTATGCAACTGTGGTGATTCCTGTAGTCATTGTAATGTTAAACAAATGGTACTTGAACAAGTGCCTTGGAATTATATTTATAATACTTTACCTAGGATATGTCGCTATTTCAGTCCTTTTTGGGATGAACTTGTTCGGACAATTTAGCCTAAAGATTTGC
Organism: Astreopora myriophthalma; assembly: GCA_014634185.1. Lineage (NCBI taxonomy): Eukaryota > Metazoa > Cnidaria > Anthozoa > Scleractinia > Acroporidae > Astreopora > Astreopora myriophthalma. The sequence goes on along the minus strand of BLFK01000386.1, from coordinate 2,250,236 downwards.
AGCTCATAACTTACTATAGCCAGCGTCCAAGACTGCCTTGGCGTTTTCTCGGATCCAGCATCGCGTTTGCCGCAAACGGCAAACATCAGGCCGAAATTTGCTGCTTACGAAAAAATATATGGAATTTACTTAATTTAAGCTCATCTTGTCAAAAATAACCTTACCTGGTTATGTGATTCATTCCACTCACCTTCATTGAAAGAAGGAGAAAAAAGAAAACGAGAAGAGAGGAAGAATTCCCTACACATGTCCTGTATCAATAAAATTTGTTTTCAACCTGAAGTAAAGGGGTCATGCAGCTTGTTCGTTAAAGAACGGCTTCTGATTGGCTTCTGATCTGATTGTGAGGGCCACAAGTTTATTAGCTGTGCTATTTAGTGTTACCCTCGTAAAATAAAGTCTTTATTATTATTATTATTATATTGGTCATTTTCTTATGCTGTCATGCAAGGCATCATGGGGTTGATATTAGAAGTGACTGTCACGCGTGGCGTGACATTTACAACATGGGGTTGATGTTAGAAATGACTGTCACGCGCGGCGTGACATTTATAACAAACAGAAGATAGAGCGGTTTTCAGTTGAGTGTCGACAGTGCTTAGGCGATTGTTAGTTTGCTCCATGGGACTGGATCCAAAAATTTGAAGGAAATTCTCAACCGATCGGACACAAAAGTGAAACCAGTCGCGACTTGGTCACTCTTGTTGGAAACTGGGTGGTACGCATAAATCAGTGATTCTTTTTCTCGATTAATTTTTAGTCACGACCTGTCAAGATTTGAATACCTTCATTGTTAATCGGGCTTGTTTCCGGTAAAAATTGATCCTGTTTATTTTTTCTGTCAACGACTCTCATTTTAGCCAATCAGTTTTGTTTGAATCAATTTAGTTTCGCAAGAGTAGGATGTATATTTCAATTTGTGTAGTTTGTTGTGTTACTTCATCCTTGGGAGAGAAATCTGGGCGAGAAAAAAAAAACTGGGCGAGAAAAGCTGAGAAAGTGTGGGTCTGTGAACCTCATTTTTTTTTTTTTGTATAATTTATTATATACAAGAAAAAACGTGCCCGGTAAAGGAAGCTTTACCGGCACTTACGTTACATTGTTACGTATAGTACTACTGATTGATTGGTCATATATTTGTAGGCGTTACAATGTTCAAAGGTAGATATAGTAGAAAATACATATTTGTGGGCAAAAATTGCGCAAAAAGCAGGGCCTAAAGGCTCTGCCCTAACGATTGTGTATTCGATGTGGTAGAGATAGGGCGGGGCCGGGGGGCGGGGGAGCCACCGGGAGGCTATGCCCGGCCGTGGCTTCCCCGCGCCTCAGCGCCCTGTATACCTATATAATAACGCGTAAGGTGTCATTTTCAATTCGACAAAAGGAGGCCCCGATGGCCCCGCGACGGGAGAAAATTCCTGCTCTCCATGAAATGATGGGCCGCCCGAATGCGTTCCCGCACTCGGGCTTTAATCCTATTGATGACACTGGGGGCAGTAGTACCCTGCCCCTCGATGGTGCGTACGTTACGCGCTGTCCACAGTTCATTTAGAGTAATGTTGACGAGAACTCTCGAGAGGGCATTAGCCCTCGCAGACCGCGGTCCGTCCGGCAGACCGTGTTTCAGTAAGACCAAAGCCGGGGAGCAAACTAGACGAGAAGTGTACAGGGGGTTAAGGATTTGAAACACCCCCGCCCACACCTGGGTACCAAGGTACACTCGCAGAAGGCGTGAGAGCAGGTCTCGGGTTCTCCACACGCAGCACGGCGCTCGCCCACGCCGAGCCGTTGCCACCGCTTGAGATAAGTGCGGGTTTTAACGACTCCAGGAGCGAGGCTTGCCACAAGCTGCCTTGACTTACCTTGCATTCCAATTGGCTATTAAAACCAAGTGGTGAATTACTTCTCTTTGTGGTAGGCTGAATGGTGTATCTCTAATTACTTTGGTTTTGGTTTTACCACGTTCAACCGAAAACCGCCCCAGTTACGACGGGCGTTTGGGTTGCGTTCAAGATCGTAATTCAAAGTGGACAGACTGTAAATAAATGTTGCTTCTAAAAATATCTAAAATCCGTAACTGTTCATCAGTAGGATGCCCAAAATGTGTGCATACTACAATTGGTTTATTTCGGCTCCATTAAATCCTATATACAAGACTCAAGACCCTGTTTTGTCTGATCCTGCCCTCAAAATTGGCTGCGCTTCTTTCATCAATGCATTATAGGAAATCAGCGCAGTTATGAGAAACAACGCCGTATCCCACGAATGCGTACGTATTAGGCTGCAATCGAAGAACTTTAAAGTTCGTCCAGTGTGGTTTGTCCAAGTTCGTCCCAGTCGGATTATGCGTCTTATTTAGTTCGTCCCGTCTTGACACTAGCTTAATAAAAATGAAAGACGCATTATTCTTCTCAACGGATTATGTGTCTCTTGTTAAAGACGGCCATGTAAAAAAGGCCATTCAACGTAATAGACCAAAAACGAGTACGAATGTCGCGGTACTGTTCATCAAGAGTTCCTAAAACAAAGAAAGAAATTAATCTACGACACCGAAGGCGGAGTGTTTAACAGTGTTTTGTTGTTGTTGTTGTTTTTTTTTCGAGGCGTTTAAGCCGCAGGTTACTGGCACGAAGCATCAGTGATATTTATTATTTGGCTCAGTCTAAAACGCCCATAAAAATCTGTTTTCTGTTTGATCGTTATGGTTTGTTTTGTGAGCGAGTACATATACGTTCTTTCACAACTGAAGTTCATAGGAGAAAGCGCCGTTCTACCCCGTCCACCAAAAACTCAGCCTGAGGAGCAGCTTTGATAAGCTTTATGATAAAGCTTTCCAAACTTCAAAAAACTGCAAAAGCAATTGGATTTTGAACATTTTGACTCGGAAAATGAAAGCCATTTCCGAGTTCTCGGAAGGAAGTTGGATTTCATTCTTTCGGTGGGCCGTCAAATGTATCTAATCACGCTTGTTTAGATGTGTTCTTTACCGGGTGTCAAGGGGCAGCCATGTGACCCAAATGAGGCCACAGATTTGGTTAATTACCTCATGAAGTATTAATGAGTTTGAGAAGTGCACTTCCTACTTGAGTTAATTTGGGTCAGATATGCTACCTTACGTGCGTCATGGCACTTAAACCAAACAAAATGTTCCTGTCAATATTACTACGGCACTAAGGATAACTCAACACTCATCTCCGTAACACCCACAGTATTATTGTTGAGTAATGATTGTCAATGACCAATGAATAAATGCGAATTCAGTTCAGTGGCCTCAGCGTTTTCATCCTTTTCTTAATTCATTTTCCGAGTTCAGTGGTTCACATTCATACATCAGTGGTTCGTAAACACGTCGGAGAGGTATAAAGCAACATCGGGTGTGATGAAACCTGAACCGCCTTGAACATTGAACTATAAGTCGTCCATTGTCGGCATCGGGGAGTTTGGGTGGGGGGGGGGGGG